>CAHIKZ030005442.1:1427500-1507500 GCA_903632075.3 Acanthosepion pharaonis | reverse complement strand
AAACTTAAACTAAGCAAATTATGAAAGTTCATTAACGACAGCTGAATTTCTGGCTTTTTCTTCTTCAGCCTGCTACATGTTTCTTGTTTTACGATTTTGCAGAGCCTTAAAAAATATAAAATTATTTTTACAATCAGTTTTTAATCACCTTCACTTACACCTGTTTTATAACAATCGTGAAGTCGAGAAGAAAAATCTTAAGACAAAAGCAAACTTTAAGTACAACATTTTATATGTAAGTAAATGGATAATTTGATTAATTTAAATTATGGAGGAAGATATTCAGCGGTTTGTGTTCGCGGTGTTGCCAGCAACTGTTTTCGAATAGTTCTTTTCATGTAAACAGAAAGAATTCTTTAATGATAGAATATACAATATAACTGAATATTTGCGTAAACACTTAGCAACCTAGCTGGAAATTTTCAGTGAAGAAATGATGTCACTATTGCAGTGATTTTCCCCACCAAATATGACTGGCTGTAGAGAATATACGTAATAGTAGATTCTAGTAGTCTGTTAGCAAAAAGCGTAACTGGCGCCAGGAAAAATATATATGATTTACAAAAGAAACACTTTCTTCTTTTTTTCCTTCATCTGTGTAGGGTCATCGACCCTAACAGAAAACTTTCTTCTCCATCGTCGTGTAAGTAGCTAATGTTTTGTTCTTGAAACGTTGCAAATCACATAATTTTGTTAATGGAAGTAGAACCTTTTATGCTGCTAAAAATTAGTTGAGTTTAAGCCTCATATATGACTGGCTGTGGAGGATATATGTAATAGCAAAGGGCAGCAGATTATTAACTATAACAGTAGCGTCATTAAAATAAATGATTTACAAAAGAAACGCACTCAATCTCTTTTTCTTTTACCTATATAGGGTCATCGATCTTTACTAAAAAAGCCTATTCTATGTCGCCTGAAAGTAGACATTTTCTTGTTTTCGAAGCGCAGGAAATTTATGACTTGTTCTTAAGACCCACAGAGATCGTTTGAATGTTATTAATTAAAATTATAGCAGTAACGAAAAGCGAAACATTTATTGTTTCATTCGTTTTTTATGTAAACTATATTTTATAAAAATATCAATCTATTTTATATTTTGCTTTAGTTATTTTTCATTTTGTGGCAAATATGTAGGTTGGCATCTATATCTAGTTGTGAGTTCAGTAACAGGCTGTGGTGAAAAAAAACTTGGAAAGTCGAGTTAAAGGAAAATAATTGGGACATCCGAAAGTGGCATGTGTAACTAGAGCAATCTAAACAAAGGACGAAAGAAAGTATTCGAATCTAAATTCCATTACCTGATGAAGGCTTGAGCGTACAACAGTCGAAACGTTGTGAATATGGCAATGAAAATGAGGATAACAGTTCGAATAATGTAAATATTGTAAATAAAAAAGAACACGTTAATAGAGACCTTTCCTTGATAGTTAAGCCAACTTATAAGTTTGTTATCTCAAACGTTAGTTTAATCGGATACATATATTTGTTTTCACGCTCCGATTATTTGAAATTGTCGAAAATGAATTCGACTGAAATGACCAGCGTGGAGTTAGTTAATGAATGACCGAGTTGCAAAAGAAAATGTCGTTCATTTGCGACCCTCTCCGCTTGGGTCAGGTAACCACAGTAATAAGAGGAACAGTAATAACAACTGGTTACGCTCTCGGCCAAAAAGAGTATGTGATGTAAGCAATTTTATAACATACCCCTATCCTCCCCTCTTCCGCCAATTTAAATGGAAGGCTACTAAAGCGGAGGAGAAAGAGATGTTCACGCCTTAGGACCCCCCCTGTCAACATTCTTGCTCCATTCACATAAGTCTTCATTATTTCCGACACAATAGTATATATTTCGTTTACTGGCCTGTGCACATGAGAAAAATCAATAAAGATTAATGTGCATATATATATATATATATATATATATATATTATTGATGCATTTTCATTAAATAATATAGACCACAAAATTTAGTAAATATATACCATTATTATTGAAAATACGTTTACCATATTGATACATGCCTGTGCATTATCAAAAGATGACAATTAGAAATATATTAAACAATAAAGATTTAATGATAGTCTGTTTTTTGCATATATATATATATATATATATATATATATATAGTCATCTACTGTATATATATATATATATATATATATATATATATATATATATATATATATATATATATATAGTCATCTAGACGTTCGATTCGATTGCTTCAAGCCGGGATCGAAACCCAACTGATTTGACATCAATGTGATATCTTATCTCACCCCTAGTCCATCCGCGCACGGCATAAATGAAGGGAATTTAATTTTTCTCTATACAAAATAAGCCAGCGGCTCCTAGAACACAAATCATACTTGAAGAGTAATGTTTAATAGCAGTAAGAGCCGCTGTTTTTAAAACCACCTTCTCCGGATTTCGGGGAGCACATATATATATATATATATAATATTCGATCGAGCACTATAGAGAAAAGGGTAATTTCAAAATTGTAGCTGACGCCGCTATTAAAGCGTCGTTCTTCATTAATGAATTGAGCCCTCTGGCTGCTGGCCTTTGTATATATCTGTCTTATAATGTTTGAATTTCCCTTTCTCTGCCTTTTGATCCCGGTATAAAGCCCACCACACTGATGAGCTGTGATACAGCGAAACAGACTTGTATGTGGATGACTGTATATATATATATATATATATATATATATATATATATATATAAATATTTTTAAAGTTACAAAATCTAATTAAAGAATTGAAAGTGTTTAGCTTAATATTACATGATATTTAAAAAAAAACAAAAACGAAAGAAGCTTTTTCGGTCCCGCTCTTCAGGCCTCTCCAGGATATTTAACTTAGATTAAAATAACAGGAAAATGTGTAATGAAGAGGAGAAAAATATGAACACAATGAGCTAGAGACAAATGACAACGATCCCCAACAAACATTCATACTGTTTGCACAGGGAAGGTTTACGAGACCCGATATAAAATGCCTCCAGCACCTTGAGTTGAAATAGAGAGTGCGAGCCGGGACAGAACAGTGAACCAGTCAGCACTAAAATTAGCAGCACACCCTCTGTTATTTAAGAGGTGCTCACATATAGCGGGAGCATAAGTATTTGGGACAAGTTCATTCAAAGATGAGGTGTGATTCTTGATCTTAGGGGGAATATGCTGTTTGATTCTAATACCCAGCCGTGGAGTCGTTCACCCTATGTAATCGTCAGCACCACAAATACAGTTATATTTATAAACAATAGAATTGACTCGACGGGGAGGAAGAGCATCCTTGCACCCAGAACGAAACATAGGCTGGGTTTGGAAAACTATAAGAACCTCAGCCGGAAAAAAAACAAAAACGAACATTAGCTGAAATCTGCCTAGTTATAATTTCACACTTGGATCCAATCCAGGGAATACTAAGAGTAGCATGGCACCTTTTAAATGTACAAAGTTTAACCTTTCTGAACTCTACAATCTTGTTCCGGATGGCCGAATGAGCAGTATCGGAGGCGAGTGTCATACCCTAAACCACATAAGGTTTCCTTCACAAAATTAATTTCATCATTCAATATATATATATATATATATATATATATATATATATATATATATAAAGGGAAAACAGACTAATTTAAGGCTCCATGGTAATAGTTTATTTCACCAGAGACCTTTTAAAGTACACTGGATCCTCAGACATCACTTTCATACGACATAAAAGTTTCCTTTACAAAATTAATTTCATCATTATATATATATATATATATATATATATATATATATATATATATTATATATGTGTGTGTGTGTGTGTGTGTGTGTGTGTGTGTGTGTGTGTGTCAGGTCGTAAGACGAAATAAATACTGTTTAAATTAAACGGAGAGGTTAGTAAAATGCGTGTATTCGCTAACAATAACGTTTGAGATAAGAATATGTAGGATTAGAAAATATACTTTATTAATTCTATAGAAATACCTGTAAAAATCTGTCATTGCAATATTATATATAACTGCACCAACCTTTACGATAATCAGTTATTTTTATTAAAATTTAAATTACGTAACGGCTATTCTTTACGCAGCACATGTAGATTGCGCTGTGCACGAAACTCCGAGTCGTGCTACCGGTGAAGGATATGTATGTATATTCAATAGTGATTATAATATCACTATTATAAATAATATAGATCGAACACTAACAGAATTTTCATATAATACTCCAGGTTATGATTCTATTTACTTTTGATCAGTATTTTATGCATTTATTCACAAATACGCATTTAAGGAAGCGCCATAGGGGAACGTCAGTGGTGTAATTTTACTTGGTTCATCAGGGAGTTTCGGTTCTTTCAACATCATACACCCCATCACCAACTCGACCCAATCAGGGGAGATCATTCCCTTATTCCCAGTCACAAACAAACGCTAACTGCTACTCTGGCCTTTTAAATGAATTAGACGAGAAAAGACCATGTCTTCCGCACACCCGATTGGATGTTTGTAACAACCAATCCGCTGTTTGGACTATGTTTTAAATAGTCCACCATGGGGACTGGCTTATTTTCTTTGTTTTTCGGTGGATAGCAGTTTAAATGGATAACCGAGGAAATAATCTAACGTTCCTAAATTTAACCCTTTTTTTCCCTAAGTATGGTTTGACGTCTTGCTCTTAATATTTGCCCCATTGACTTTAATTCTACTTTTGGCGGGGGGGGCTTAAACTCAACCCTGCTACCACATTTTATCGTTTAGCCTGAACCTAAACATTAATATTGGTCACTTAACTTTTAAATAGGATGTATTCGCAAAATGAAAATAAATGTCCAAAAACATGCCATATGTTATGACTGTACACACACAAAAAAAATAATAATAAATAAAAAAAATGAACAAATAAATAAATAAAACACCATAATATTCTTTAAAATTGGATTAAAACTATTTACAAATATGGAAAATTGAATTGTTTATAATATTGTTATGATAGTATTGTTATAAAATAATTGTAAATAAATCTTGCATTTTAAGTATATGCCGTTCTATTCTTAAATATTCCATAAACTACTGATACCTAAAAACTGAAAGCAATATAATATTTTTTTAAAACATTTATTGTAGGGAAATTGTAATGATAGTATATTTTTCATTCAACACATCGGCATTCTCTCGTAAGAGAATGGTAAATAGCCAATATGGCTTCCGAGTCAATATGGCTGCTTTCCTATAATCGTTTTTCTGTTAATGTTTCACAAGGCTTCCTGTTTTGAATAAAGACGCTAATTCTTGAATCGAAATTCCAGGTCCTGAAATATATTTCCTAAATTTTCTTTCTTTGTACACAATCATCAAAAAATATTTTAATCCATACGAAAATATATTTGTCAAAATATACTTTAGCTTATATCGTTTGAATTTCAGAACGTCGGTAATTATGTTTTTTATTCAGTATATTAGTTGATTTTCAAAACGAAATGTGGTTTAGGTTTTTTTTACCGACATTTACTGCGTTCGATCGGAAATGAGATAAAAAACACATTCCATTTTTCTCTTCAATGTACAGAAGTCGTTTACGTATTTTTGCATTTGATGTTGGTAAGAAAAGAAAATCGTAATGTCCATGAAGGGTATAATTTGATCAAAATAGTGAAAGAGTTTCTACCTCAGTTAATTGCGAAACGTTATACACGCCTGGGCGTTCATGTCACTTCAGATTCATGACGAGGCAGAAGATTCTCTCACAATATCTTGCCCTTTCTTTTTGCGATAGTATTGTTGACACTCAAAGCAATAGGGCACACACTATCCTGGTATTCCACTCATACCTGTGTGGAGTCTCGAGGCTGGTTTCAACTCACAGATTTTCTTCGCATAGATCGGTTGCCAAAGAAAGCTACAGGACCCAAACTATCCTGGGATTGAACCCATAGCTATGTGGAGACTCCAGGGTTGTTCCAATTCAGAGTTTTTCTTTGCCTAGACTGGTTGACAACCATGGCTATAGTCGTTTTATTTATTCCTAAATGAGTGAGGGAATCTCCAGGATGGTTTGAATGCAAGTCCAGGAATGCTTGATAGAGAAACCCTTCTCTCGTCTACGCATAATTACAACATAGTAGGAAAATTATATTTTCAAATTGTGAACGTTTTCCCGCTGTACACATCTGCATCTGGCGGCACAACAGTATACTTTAACAGATGTTTTTGGCCTTAGTGGTAGTGATGACAGATGTGTTGATGATATCTACCACCCCCTATCCCCACATCAACTCTGAGACTGTCAAATTTATTTTTATGTATCACATGTGCGCTAACTTGCACATGAATCAATACACACACACACACACACACACATACATATATATAATATATAACTAATGCAATAGAAATTTATAAAAACAAGGATCTTTTTATTCATAACAGGTTCGGGGGGTTTTGTATATTATTTGAATTGTTCGCGACGATGGATTTCTGGCCAATTAAATCATTAACCTTTGTATTTGTTTTTGTATGAATAATTCATGAATTTGTAAATTGATTGCACCTTTATTGAAATTAAAATAACTGATCCAAGTGCGACTTTTGGATAATAAGTGCGACATTACTGTAATTATTGAACAATATAGTTCATGCCACTTTGACAGAAAATTTACCAGTAAAAAAGAATTCGCTTATCACCATATTTGTTCAAGAACGCACAACTGTAAAATTTAAAATCAAACTCAGCGTTGCTACTGCACGCACCAAAAACAATAACTCATTTCTAATAGCATTTTTCGGATACAACAATACATATATTTTCGTTGTTCTCTTATTACTGAGAGAAAAAACAAGAACAACATCTATTCCATACCTGAAGATGTCTGTAGGAACAGACGAAAGCTTGTAAAAATAAGAACTAATGCAACAGAAATTTATAAAAACAAGGATCTTTTCATTCATAACAGGTTTTGTATATTATTTGAATTGTTTGCGACGATGGATTTCTCGCCAATTAAATCATTAACCTTTGTATTTGTTTTTGTATGAATAATTCATGAATTTGTAAATTGATTGCACCTTTATTGAAATATATATATATATATATATATATATATATATATATATATATATATATATATAAAATTAAAAATAAATCTAGCCGCATCCATCTAGTAACCACTTTCAATCCCACTCTGCCTCCACTATCCGAAATATTCAAACGTCGCTGGGAAATACTACATCTCAAACCAGACCTAAAAAACTGTTTAAGGAACCCGGCCTTCTTGCATATCGTAGACCTAAGAACCTAAAAGAAATCATAGGTAGTAACCACATTTCAGGGGACAAGGTAATCCGTAACTAAGAACAAAAACAGGATTTTCCCATACATGTAGCAACAAAAGAAGTGTATGTTGCAACCATATTAAAAACACGAATTCATTCACTAGCTCAATCACTAAATCTACTTTCCCAATCTACCACGATTCTAACTGTAGAAGTCATAACATAATTTACCTCCTAGAATGCACACTATGCCAGAAACAATATGTAGGAAAATCTGAATGGCCCTTTCATTACAGAATGAATAATTATCGTAATCGAATTAAGTCGACTGCCCATGAAAAATTATTACCTGTAGAACAACATCTCCGCCTGGAAAAACACGATTTCAAAACCCATGCCAGATTTACTATAATTGAGAGAATAGAAAAGTTCAGAGCAGATAACATTAGAAAGATTTTAGATTTCCATAAAAATAAGTGGATACAACGTCTAAAAACAAAATATCCAGCCGAGCTAAACCACAAATTTAACAATATAGATAGTACTACTATATAACTCTACAAATCAAAACCTACTCACATTTCTCACCCACATGACAGACATGCTTACGGGGGTGTGGAGGCCTCACATTTATACACTCACCCACATGAATATACCCACTTATACACATCATACTCACTCACTCCCTAATGAGCCAAATGATAACACACACCCACAGCAATATACACGCTTACACATATCATACTCACTCACTCCCTAAGAACCAAATAACACACACACAAACACTAAACAAAGACACATCCCCTCACCAGGTCCAATAAAACTGTCAAACTGACCAGAGGATTCAGAGCAGCATGTATCTATCCAGCTCTTATCTCAAAAAACAACTTAAAAGAGACTGTTTGACCAACCCAAGAAATGTTAAAGATTCATGTTAAAAAGATAAAAAAATTAAAAAAAACAAATGAAAACTACAGAAAAAAGTTCATTTTCTCCATCAAGACATTCATTTCTGTAGTTCACTGCTACCAGCAAGCAGTAATATTTCTCCTCCCGATGATGGCCATTTCGGTCGAAACTAGTCGAGGAATCTAAATGAAATAATAATAAAAAAAACAAAAGAATATTAATCTACAACCCAGTGTGTCTAAAAGATTTCAATTTTTTTATATTGTTCAATATATATATATATATATATATATATATATATATATATATATATATATATATGTATGTATGTATGTATACATGCATATCTATAGATACACATACACATGTACAAACCCCACAAGCAGGCACAGACACACACATATATATATATATATATATATATATATATATATATATATATATATATATATATATATATATATATATATATATATATATATATATATATATATATATATAACGGATTTATTTTCAGTACAAGTTTTATATTACTGCAAACTTTATTATTAAAGTGGACAGTTCTTATTCGAAATAAACGCCACGTTTTTATTAATTTAATAGCCCGTGTTCTTTACTAAGACTAAAATTAAACCAATACACGAAATAGACGCTGTTTACTAAAGAAATATATGCCGTCTATTGCAAAAGTCACTGAGATAAGTGTGAAAATAGATTGAGACTGATTTGATCCGATCTATTTTTGTTGCCTAGAATTTATTGTTACAAAACAAGCCTTTACAATAGATACAAAAGGATATTTGGGATTCTTTTTGTTCCATCTTTAATTTCTACAATAATTGTCTAACACTATTATGGCAAGAGTTAACAGGAAAACATTAGGAATTTGGTCGGTCTATTCTCTCGTATCCGCCATGTTCACCTACTTTTGCACAAGATGTGTATTACCTTATCGATTCCTGAAAATCAGCAAAATAGATGACAATTTATCCATCGCATCCTGTATGTATATAGCTTAAGTTACGAAATATTGATGAGATAAAGTGCTCAATATCAGGGAAAGACTATATGTAAATATAAAAGTGGACATTGAAGTCAACATCCAGAGACGATATACTGTCTCAGGCAATGACGATTTTTTTTGTCTCTGTCGCCTCTGGGAAATGATTTCAATGTCGTCTTAAATATATATACATATACATACATACATACATACATACATATATATATATATATATATATATATATATATATATATATATATATATATATATACACACACAAGCAGACACACACACACATATATATATATATATATACATACGTCCATATATACATATATATCGATACATATATATACACACTTATATATATATACATATAAATATATATAGTCACATATATATATATATATATATATATATATATATACGTATGTATATAACTATATATGCATATATATATATGTAAATATATGTATACATATATATATACATATATATACGCATATGTACATATATACAAATATATAGATACATACACATATATATATATATATATTTTATATGTACATATATATATACGTATATATATATATATACGTATATATATATATATATATATATATATATATATATATATATATATATATGTTTCATTAAAAACGACAGATAACGTACTACGTTTAAGCTTTTTATTTAATTTTTCTTGTGTTCTTTTCTGGACAAAGGGTGTGTAAGAACACAGCCACAAAGTGCTAACCGTATTCGGAAATTAAGAACATCCCTACCACACACTACGGCATACATATAACGCACACACTCAATTAAGCTGAAAAATCGAATCATCCTTGATAATGGTTAAAATTATAGCCGATAGCGCTCGGAAATATAAAACATCTGGACAGATCTTACACACCCTTTGTCCAGAAAAGAAAGCTCTTGTTCGAACAGAAGAAAAATTAAATAAAATCTTAACCGTAGTACCTTGTCTGTAGTTTTTAATGAAACATACATAAAGGAAGGATTGCTGCCTAAATATACAACTATATATATATATATATATATATATAACGTACAAAACAAAGCCAATATTTTACACTCAACATATAATGTGTCAATATCCAGAAAACACAGTAAAGACGCCCTGATTAAAAATGACTTTCAAAGTCCTAGGGAATATATATATATATATATATATATATATATATATATATATATATATATATGAAATGTTAATCTGAATTTTAGCAAAATCTGCCATAACAAACAACATATTCAGTAATTTGAAAGATTTAATTAAAAAAATTGATATACAGAACTTGTTTATTTATTTTATTTATATAAACGTGTTTCAGAATATTACTACATATATATATATATGTGTGTGTGTGTGTGTGTAAATTATTTTCAGACAGACTGATTCTGTACAGGAACAAAATGAATAATATATATTGCACCTTTATTGAAATATATATACATATATATATATATATATATATATATATATATATATATATATATATATATATATATATATATATATATATATATATATATATATATATATATATATATACATACATACATATATATATATATATATATATATATATATATATATATATATATATATATATTGATTTAGTAGTTTATATTGATCTCTCCACCGTCATCAATATTAGA
Source organism: Acanthosepion pharaonis (assembly GCA_903632075.3). NCBI lineage: Eukaryota > Metazoa > Mollusca > Cephalopoda > Sepiida > Sepiidae > Acanthosepion > Acanthosepion pharaonis. The sequence continues at coordinate 1,496,630 of CAHIKZ030005442.1, read as the reverse complement.
GAATTTTTTTGATTTGTTCATGTTAAAGTTGATCGTTTTGAAATGCGGAACAGTGATTTTTCTGTCATTCATGGCAGACCAAATCGATTAAAGACGAATACTTCAACCAAGGACCCGACAAATTTGTAAGTGAATAAAAATATAATGAACACGTTCGAGAAAAGAATGGAAACAAAGAATGAATTACAAATAGTTCTCACTAAACATGGAAGAGAGAGAAAGTAATCAGGTCGAAAATGAAAATTATATAGAGTAAAGGATACAGAAATATATTTTAAATAAAATATGGATTTTAAAGAAACAAATTTGCCAAGAAAATGTTCTGTTACTCTTTAGAAATTAAAAAAAAACAGACCAATCCTTGTCGAGTTATTTAATTTAGGACAAAGATTTTCAGGACAAATTAATCGTCATTAATATATATATACATGTAATGGATTTATTTTCAATCCAAGATTTATATTACTGCTAACTTTATTATTAAAGTGGACAGTTCTTATTCAAACTAAACGTCCCATTTTTATTTATTTAAGAGTACATATTCTTTACTAAGACTTATCGAATAAGCAAACCAATAAACGAACTAGACGCTGTTTCCTAAATACATATATGCCGTTCCAGTTTAATATTAGTAGATAGATTCTCCTATCACCCGGTTCAAAATCCTTCCCGGTGTATCGAACAAGCGTAGAGGTTTATTCCTTTCCTGTTTAGGGTAGGTTTTCGGTTCTTTCTAAAATCTGCTTCAGCCCCATATTCTTAAAGCTTGTCCCTACGCTAATACAACTCCACACAGTAACCCTCTAACTTGAGTGGCTCTTGAGCCTTGTATTTCGTGAACATTATTTAAAAAGAATATGTTTTGTATCCGCTAATGCTAATTACAAATTGTCGGCAGCAAAATCGAACAAGTTCAACAATTTAAGTATCTGGGAAGTATTTTAACATAGGACTGAAAATGTGACACTGAAATCCGAAGTCGAGTTAGGTTAGCGAAACATGCCTTCCAAAAGCTAAGCAAAGTATTAAGAAACAAGGAAATTTAAATATCTGGGAAGTATTTTAAGAGAGGAGTGAAAATGTGACACTGAAATCCGAAGCCGCATTGAGATAGCGAAAGATGCTTTCCAAAATCTATGCAAAGTATTATATTTCTTTAGAAACAAGGAATGGAGTGAGAAATGTTATGTAGTATTATACCTCCTATATGGCGGTGAATGCTGGACACTCTCCCCACAGATGGTGAAGAGACTTGGAGCAACAGAAAATTGGTTCTACAGAAGGATGCTGAGAATAACCGAACATGTTAGCAGTGATTAAATTATTAGGAAAAAGGAAACAAAACTAACATTTATGATTAACATCCGGAACAAACAGTTGACGTTTATCTTATTGAATATATGGAGCTGCAAAAAGCTTGTTTCAAATCACAGTTTTTCTTCGCCTACAGCAGCTGCCAAAGAATGCTATTGGGCACAATCTGTCCTGCGATTCAACCCACAGCTGGGTGGAGTCTCCAGGGTCGTTCCAATTCCGAGTTGTTTTTTCTTTTTTTGCCTAGACTGATTGCCAACCAAGTCTATAGTCGTGCTATTTGCCCATAACTGAGTAGAGGAAATCTCCAGGATGGTTTGAATGTAAGGCCACGATTGCTGGATAGAGAAAACATTCTCTCGTCTTCACATAGTTACAACATAGTAGGAAAAATTATATTTTCAAATTGTGAATATTTTTCCCGCTGTACACATCTGAATCTCGCGGCTCAGCAGTATACTGTATTGGATGTTTTTTGGAAACTCTTCTTAGAATTTATTATTACACAGCGAACCTTTTTACAATAGATAGTAAAGAATATTTGCGATATATATATATATATATATATATATATATATATATATATATATATATATATATATATATATATGCGCCTTGTTTGATTTTCTAACACTATTAAGGCAATAGTTAGCAGGAAAACGTTTGCAGTGTTGTCCTTCTGTTCTATCGCATCTACCATATTGACCCACTTTTGCACTAAACGTGTATTGCCTTTCCGGTTGTTGAAAATCGACAAACTACACGACAATTTATCCATCGCAGCCTGTATGTATGTACATAGTTTGAGGTATGAAATATTTATGGGTTAAAGTGTTTAATATCAGGGATAGAGCATATGAAAATATAAAAGTGAACATTGAAGTCAACATCCAGTGTCGATAAACTGTTTCAGGCCAGATTCAGGCTAAGATTAGAAAATAATTTACCCTCTTCACGCAACTGAGAACAATTTGGCAAAATTCCCCAACTGGGGGTAATTAAGACAGCTAGTGCATATAATATGAACCGTAGATGCGCCACCGACTCTGCCCAACGTGGGATAAAGATAGCAGACATCAAACGCCAGTTAAAGTCACATATGACATCGTCAGAATGTCACTGGGTTTGAATAACAGTTATTTGCTAAAAACACGGAATAATCTTTTTTTAAAAGCATGTTTTCACATGCAAGGCGGAAGTGCCAATAGCACGGAAAGTGTTACACAGAGTGAGTAAAGAGAAGTGTTTGAAGAAAGGTTATAGAGAAGGACGGGGATCAGGATCAAGGCATCAAAAGATGTCGATTGACATTACATTTGAATACACAACACACACACACACACACACACACACACGCACATACATTTCTCTCTCTTTCTCTTTATCTATCTATCTATCCATCTATCTATCTATCTATCTATATATATATATATATATATATATATATATATATATATATGCACATTACACTGAATACGACAGACAACGTGCTTTTCTTTATTTTTTTTTAATTTTCTCAAACGAACTATTCATTTTTTTCTGTTCGGATGATAAATTATATAAAAACTGTCCGAATGTTCTTTTTATCCGAGCGCTTTCGGCTATACATTTTGCCATTTTCAAGGATGAATTTTTTTAACTCTTAAATAATAAATAGTAGTATATATGTTTTTATTTTTAAAAACACCGTCAAAATATTGTGTCCATGTTCAAAGTTAATATTATTAAGTGTAGTTTTTTTTGTTTTTATTAATAAGGCTTCCATTATTTTTAGCCTTTAATATATATATATATATATATATATATATATATATATATATATATATATATTAAACCTGTCGTGAGTGCTACAACACACAAGTGGTTCCAGAGAGCAATAATAAAGAAGGAGGTGATTGAGGAAAGTGATTATAGAGAAAAACAGGGATTAGGATCAATGCATCAGAAGATATCGATTGACATTACATTTGAATATTTGAAGAATATGGCTATCAGGAAAGCAAATAAAAGTAAGGGTGTTCTACCGCCGGGAATTGCCAGAGAAGAACTGTTAAAGTAGAAAAGGCGGTTACATTTAACAGTTTCGACACTGAAGGGCTGGGACCGAAATGCCAATCTAGTAGCACGCCTAAATTCATGCAGTTAGAGGACCACTGAACTTAGCATATCAGAGCAGTTGCTATGAAGGTATTTGTAGAAAAAACAGAGGGAAGCCACAGCGCGTCTGTGAGAAAGTGTCTGTAGACGAGATGCCAGATCAGGACCTATAAGTTTACATATCTGTCTCTGGATTTTGTCAAGGACCTCAAGATGAACAGCGGGGACAGCAGACCATATGTGGCAGCAGTATTCAATGCAAGGACGAATGGTTGATTTGTAGATTTGAAGGATGGACTCAGGCGAGGAAAAAATTCTTTTGGCGCGACACAGAGAACCAACTTTTTTGCGGTAGATGAAACTATTTATTCAATGTAGTTGGTCTATCTACGTGAAAATTTTAACTACGTCTATGCGTGTCACATTTTCAATAAGACGTGGATACGTAACATTTGCATATATATATATATATATATATATGTGTGTGTGTGTGTGTGTGTACATATATATATATATATATATATATATATATATATATATATATCGTATAGTGCTACGCCACTCAAGTAGTTACAGAGAGCAAGAGTAAAGAGGGGTGTTTGAGGAAAGGATAAAGAGAAAGGCAGAGACCAGGAAAAGTCATTAGAATATGTCGATTGACATTACATTAGAATATTTGCCGATTATAGCTATCAGGGAATCAAGTAAGAGAAAGGGAGTTCCACTGTCGGGAAGTGCGAGAGAAGAAGTTGTTGGCTTAGAAGAGGCGGTTACACTTAACAGTTTTGACAATCAAAGGATGGGACCGAAATGCCAATCTAGTAGCACGCTTAAATCCAATCTTACATTAATATTTGGTAACTTACAATCGATTCAATCTAAATCAACTTTGGGAATCGCATAAAATTGTTTTCTCTACTATCTACCAATTGTTAGTATTTTCGACTTCAAAAAAAAGTTTCTATGCTACATCGGAAAAAAAAGAATGGTCATCATAATGCAAAACGTGGCGATGGCCAATTCTTCTCCTATTATGCTAAGTTTAGGAATCATTTTTTCGACTGTCAAATTATTTAAGTGAAGGTTTAAGAATCTGTGAAGTTTGGAAGGATGTCGCCTAGTCAAATTATGGCGCCCCGACGAAAAGTTGGCAAAAACATCACACGTTCTTTTCTGGAGGCAAGGCCGGAAATTTGAGTTTGAAACTTTTAGATAAAGACGTATTATTGATTCGGAATTCACTTAGACGATTTTGGAAATAAAGACAAAAGAACAATAGGTAGGGAAACAGTAAATAAAGTTAACGATTAAGGTTGAGTGGACGTGCTACACAGGTGTAAAGAAAGAATGAATGACTTCAGAAGATGGAATTACTCGAAAAGCAATGAGAAAGAAAGTAAGGAAGAGTAAAAATAATTTCAGATCATAAGAATCTTGAAAAGAAAAAGAAAGATGCAAATAAATAAAAAAATAAAAATCAGATAGGAAAACTTCTAAGTGAAAGAAATGTGGAAGAAAATAAAGAAAATCATTTCATACGAAAGACAACTTTAAAAGTGAAAAGATGGAAAACTGATTTTAGACAACAGAAACAGCTGAAATCTTAAAAGAAATTAAGAATAAAAGAATGAAAGAAAGAAAGAATGAAAAATGTTTCAGATGAAAAATAAGAAAAAAAGGAAAGAAGATTTCAGAATATAGAGAATTTCAAAGAAGAAAAAAGAAAAAATTATAGACGATATAAAAACTTGAAAGATCGAAATAAAGAAAAAAAAGAAAGAAAGTTAATTTAAAATTATGAAAAGCCTAATAGGAAAAGCAAAGCTAAAAAAGATATTCAAAAAAAGAGAAAAATATGTAGTAAAAAAAAATAAAGTAGAAAAGGAAGAAAATGATTCGAGGCGATATAAAAAGATGAAAATTTAAAAGAAGGAAAGAAAGAAATAAGAAAATAAAGAAAGATATTTTAGATGATAGAAAAATATGAAAAAAGAAAGAGAGAAAGACGGTTTCAGGATAAAGAAATTTTGAAAGGAGGAAAAAATGAAAGAAATTATAGACGAAACAAAAACTTGAAAGAAAGAAACTTAAGTTCAGAAGACAAAAAATTGAATGGAGAAAGAAAGAAGGTGAGACATTTCAGAAGAGAGGAAAATTTGTAGGGAAAAATATAAAGAAGGAAATAAATAAAATGATTTTAAACGATAGAAAAAGATGAAAGCCTAAATAGAAAGAAAGAAAGAAAGAAAGAAAGAAAGAAAGAAAGAAATTATTCAGGAAAGAACGAGTAATGAAAATAATGGAAACCAAAGAATAAGAAAAATAAATTAATTAAAGTGGAGAAACTGAAAAACAAAAAAGTAGAAAGAAAGAAAGAAAGAAAGAAAGAAAGAAAGAAAGAAAGAAAGAAACGATGCAGGAAAGAACGGGTAATGAAAATAATAGAAACGAAAGAATGAGAAAAATAAAATAATTAAAGAGGAGAGACTGAAAAACTAAAAGGTAGAAAGAAAGAAAGAAAAAGAATGAAACAAAGAAAGAATGAAACAAAGAAAGAAAGAAAGAAAGAATGAAAGAAAGAAAGAAAGAAAGAAAGAAATATATTTCAGATGAAAGAAAAACATGAAATCTTTAAAGGTGAAAGAAATAATTTATAGACGGTAGAAAAACTTGAATGAAAGAAAGATTGAATGAATGGTATTTAAAAAAATTGTAGAATAAAACCAGTAAAATGATTTCAAATGTAGGCAACTCAGTCTAGTGGCCAAGTTTCAAATCACATTTGATTATCAAAGCAAATATTAAGCGGCAGATTTATTTATATTATAAAAATTACACCATGATTTATTTCATCATGAAACATTTACCCATTATTCATTTCATCATAAAACGTTTCCCCTTGATTCATTTCATCATAAACATTTCCCCTTGATTCATTTCATCATAAAATATTTACCTATGATTCATTTTCATTTACTCATCATAAAATATTTCCCGTGATTCATTTCATTTCATTCATTTCATCATAAAATATTTACCTATGATTCATTTCATCATGAACCATTTACCCATTACTCATTTCATCATAAAACATTTCCCCGTGATTCATTTCATCATAAAACATTTACCCATTATTTATTTCATCATAAAACATTTACTCATGATTCATTTCATCAGAAAACTTTTCTCTGTGATTCTTTTTATCATAAGTTATTTACCCGTGATTCCTTTCATTATAAATCATTTCCCCATGATTCATGTCATCATAAAATATATCCCCATCATTCATTTCATCATAAAACATTTACCCATTATTCATTTCATCATAAAACATTTTCCCGTGATTCGTTTCATCATAAAATATTTCCCCGTAATTCATTTCATAAAACATTTTCCATTATTTATTTTATTATAGAACATTTACTGATGATTTATTTCATCATAAAAAAATTATCCATGATTCATTTCATCATAAAACTTTCCTCTGTAATTCCTTTAATCATAAAATATTTACCCATGATTCCTTTTATCATAGATCATTTCCCCATGATTCATTTCATCATAAAACATTCCCCATGATTCCTTTCATCATAAGACATTTCCCCTTGATTCCTTTCATCATAAAACATTTACCCATGAATCATTTCATCTTAAACATTCTTAGGCATTGATCAATATATATATATATATATATATATATATATATATATATATTGATTGCTATATTTATTGATAATATTTTACATGTTAACATTAATAGCTGGCTACTCGTATTCGAGGATACCAGAATAATAAGGCGGCTAGCTAATCCCTAATGCAGACGCTTGCTGAGACACATTTTTGTGTTTGTTCAACACCCATAGATTCCACCTGCGGTTTATACTGCAACTATACTGACCATGTCTTAGATACAGTTTCTGGGAGAGAAGGGTTTCATCTAGCCTTAACAAAAATCTGACCAGGGCCAACACGCTCAAACGCTCTGTTACGATGACGTTTGTCTTCTTGCTAGCAAAGACTAACTGTTCCTTCATTCAAAATTCTTGGCTCAAGCATGGTTTTCAGGTACTTTACAAAGCTGCTCATTGCAGCTGGGATTGCCTCATGCAGACCGATAGCATCAAGAATACACTTTCATGAAAACGAAACATGGGTACATTCAGACCCGGGTCTCGTGGGCAGAAAGTTAATGCTTAAAACCCCTTGGCCACACTTTTGCTTTCATCATGGCCCTTAATCTCTTCATAACAAAAGTGCATGTCTTTTTCACCACCTCTTTACTCAAAAAAGCTTCTTTCAGGTCTGCCACACTTGAGGATAAGATACGTAACAATCGCTCTTCACTATGGACCATATCGCAAAGTCTATAAAATTAACTTTATATATATATATATATATATATATATATATATATATATATATATATATATATATTTAGTGAGCCAGACAAACCTACCTAGTTTTCAAAAACGGATCGTCAGGGAAAGTCAGGAAGTAGGCCTTACTTTCCCAGACGATCCGTTTAGGTGAAACCTAGGTAGGTTTGTCTGGCTCACTAGGTGTATCTAGGTCTGCTCTACGGTTGTATTGAGCTCTTTTGTTAGTTGTTTACTCGTATCGGGTTTTTTTCTTTGGGCTTCAGACCTGCATCTGTGCGAATTTTTTGTAACTCTTTCTTTTTATAAAACCTTTTTTCCCTCGAGATTGATTTGATTATTAGCAAATAAAAAATTCGAGGGTTTTTCGAAACGAGTCTATATATATATATATATATATATATATATATATATATATATATATATATATAATAAATATATATATATATAATAAAAAAAGTAAAAAAACAGTCTGATATATAATCCGCTGTTCTTATTGATATTTTTATTTTTACAAAACAGTGCTCAATGTAAATTTACAGAGCATAAATATTATAAAGTAACTGATTTAAAAATATGGTTTCCTCGCTACTCGCTATTACCATGTTTCAAAATCCGAAGCTAAAAAATTCAAAATTAATTATATAATTAAATTAAAAACCTTAGTTCTGTTTCATCTTCAAGTGAATTATGGAAAAACTTATTTTAAAATTTACTGAGTTTTAAACACACATTCAATTCATAATTATTTCCAAGGATACAGAGAAATCCAATCATTTAGACAGGAGCGGTATCATGTTCATTTTTATTAACTATTATTGTATTAATTATGAGTTACGTTTGAAAAAAAGGTTAAGTCTAGGGAGGGTAGGGGTGCATTTTTCAACAAATTTTGTCTTCTGTTTTTTTTATCAAAGACAAACAGCTTTTCGCCATTTTTTCCGTTAAATTTCTACTTGTATAATTAAAGATTCTTTCTAAACAGACTATATTTCTTTTTAAATCAAGTAAATGCAATAGAATTAGTTAAATTATTTAAAAATTATTATTACATATCAAATATAAGTATGTATATTAGCAGCTCCAATTTTTTGTTTTTTTTTATTTTTAAATATTATTTAAGGCAATTTTTTACTAATGTCGGCAAAGAAAAGCTATTTCTTTTCTTTGATTCAGAACAGTTTTATTATTTTATAAACTTAGTAATAGAGATTCTTAGAAAATATCCACAGAAATGGCTTTTGCACCAGTCAAATTCACTGTGGGTCCCGGGTTTCTGTTTGAGAGACGACATAGCGACATCCAAATATGGCTGACAACGAGAGTAACACTTTGAATATACGCTCTTTAGCGATAGAGGGCGTCGTCAGTGATGTTCTAATTTGGATCATTGGGCAGTTTCGGGTCTTTCAAACCTCATACTGCCCTCACCAAGTCGACCCCCCCACAGAGGTGATCAATCTGTGATCCGCCATCTGAATTAACAGCCTGCAGACACTAACTTATATTAGGCAAACCATAACTCGCTATCACGCATTTGATTGGAAGTTGACCAACAGCCAATCACAATGGTTTGAACTCTATTTAAAATGTTTACGAGGAAATTTTTTCTTTCTTTTTTTAAACCGCGTGGACACTCCATCACCGGATACTCGTAAGGTAATTATATGTTTTCTGTTATTTTTTTTTATCATCTTTCCTGCCCATATCACCCATCAAGTTTCATCTCGCCAGTTAATTGTTACCGTAATAAGTAAATAAAAAATATATTCAACCATAAAATAACTAAAAATTTACCTTTAACATTTTAATAAATTTTCTGCTTCTTTTTCAATGAACACCAATGGCAATATCGAAACAACAGAAGTAACAGCAACCCAAACAATGATACCAGTTGGCTTTTGTTTTCTGAATCGTGCTTCCCGCTTAAGTGTGGTACTTGATTAAAACCTCCACAATAAGAAAGATGCCCGTTCAAAAGGAAAAAAATATCTGCAGTAAGCCCAGTCTCCTTCTACATTTTATACGCTCTGCCAAGCCCTTTTTTTAAATTTTTTTTGTCGTGGAGGCCTCTTTAGAGCAACCGTCCTCGTTGCATCTTGTGTGCTTTTTAAATCTAAATTCTCTTTCACAATTCTCATTAGAGACCTGTCCAAAATATGCATTCCTTTTTGCCATTTTATTCTTGGATCCTCATCGCCCTTTTTTTGACAGATTCATTGATATTTCTAGTATTAACTGAACGAGACATTTTTTTCCTGATATTGGATTCGGTAAGGCTATTTACTTTTTTTTAAAAAACGGTTTTAACACATTAATACAGTTATTCTGCAAACATTCAACTGTTTTATCACCTAATTTCTTTATATACCAGCAATTTTCAATGCCACGACTGGATCACGTTTGTTTGAGCCACCATATTTAATTAAGCTATTAAAAAGAATATTACGAAGCCTTATTGTTGTGGAGTATTTTCACAGTGGAGGCTTGTATTTCTAATAAGTCGTCCTAAATTAGGTCTGACGTACAAAACGTTAGGAACTTGGAAAATAATAGTCAATGACGCAGTAAATCTAGTTGTGATGGTTGGTACTTCAAATGTCCGAATCTCGACTGATGTTCTCAACACCGTTCTGCCAGACTTGCCACTGCTACTGCTACTTATTACCTATGGGAGAGTCCATTACCAAAGAATAGGTACTATGGCACAAAACTTATGGAATATTTTTAAACTATTATTGATGATGTCAAAAGCTTAAGGGGCACCATATCTAGAGTAGCAATAACAGCAGTGGTGTTTCATGGACAAGACAGCCTGACGTGGCCCAACACTGCCCATGCTGGGCGGAATTTCGCGTTACATTCTCTTGACTGTTTAGCAAGCAAGGCTATAGAGTTCAACCTGTGCTGCTAGTGGGAGAAAGATTAATTCATAACTTTCCAAGCGATATTAGTACGTAAGCGAATGGAATGAACTCGACCGGCTATCGAACTCGGTTCTCTGATTTCTCAATCAGTGATATTATCTATTTCTGTACCGTGACTCAAATACTATTATTATGAATTGGCAAATTTCAATTTAAGTTCAAAATATGGTTAATCCTTTTTTTAAGCATTGGATACATATTTTGACCACACCCGATAAAGGGATCACCCACATTTTGAAACAAGTGATTCTGTGTATTTCTTTATTCTAGAATCAAAGTTATAAACAGGGTTAACTATTTGAACTACCCTCATATATTGCGTTGTTTTGCTTGAAATTTCAAACTACTGGTCATAACTCTGACCACCCGTGATAGAGTGGTTTGAACCACATAGTCGTTGAATCGTGAGTGTTGGGTGGCCCTTGTATAACTTTTGATATAAGAACATAACATCTACTAGAATTAGAAAGTTCATGTCGCCTCATTGCACCCAATTTCCTCAGGAAATAGGCTCGCCTGTTATAAGGAGATTTTGGCCAAAAGGTTGACACGAATCCTTTCTATGCCCCTTTCAAGTACTACAAATTAGTGTGACATATTATGAAATGGACAAAGTCTGACAATTATTTTTAAGAAATATTTATTTTTATACATTCTTTTTATAGATACAAATATTTAAGTAAATGCTGTTTATAATAAACAGTCTTAAACAACATTTACCGGCTTGAATGTCTGAGAAATTTTATAGAAAATATTCGTCCTCCGACAGGAATCGAACCTGTATCCTATACGGAACCTTCATATAGCCTGACGTGCCTTAACCGATCGAGCCAAGGAGGATCGTTCGATTAGCGGTCGATTTTACTGTTTTTAAACTTCAATCTTCCATGAATCTCTCACGTACATTTATATCTGCTCAAAGCGTATTTAAATGTAAAAAAATGATGTCACACATTATGAAATGGACAAAGTCCGACAATTATTTTAAGAAATGTTTATGTTTATACATTCTTTTTATAGATACGAATATTTAAGTAAATGCTCTGTTTATAGTAAACAGTATTAATAATATTTGCCTGCCTGAATGTCCGAGAAATTTTCGGAAGACGAATATTTACTATGAAAATTTTTCGCACATTCAGGCCGGTAAATGTTATTAATAATGTTTATGATAAACGGCGCATTTGGTAAATATTTGTATCTATAAAAAGGATGTATAAACATAAAAATGCCTTAAAAATTAGAGTGAGTAAAAATAAATTTGTGATTTAGCGTTGGTACATGACGAATCGAAGCAAACCTTTGCACGAGATGCAACACTAACGTTTCATGATGAACACTACGATATTTTAAATTTCGCTAATAGGGAGTGTCGGGATAATATATTAAAACAATTTTGGTCAATTTCAACTTCAAAAGAAAAGAAAGGACTTAAGAATTTAGTAGTTTTCTATTTTCAATTGTCACCAAAATCGTTACTTGTTAGCTCAAGCCGGTAACCATTTAGAAAAACAGGAGGAAATACATTGCCGAAATGGTAACGTAGTCTCATATAATAAATGATTTAATCCAGAAAGCACTGGAAATTATATCAACAGCTATTCAGCTGAAGGTTACACAAGATGAAGTCAGGACAATTGTGAGTGACGACGAAAAACTACGCCAATCACAATCTAATTGAATATTTCTATATAACTATCTTGTTACGATAGTTTCTCTGAATAAGTGTTATGGAGGAAAGTGAGAAAAAAACATGAGAATTGGTGATAAGATACGCTAACACAGTATTTCTTAATCAAAACGCTGGTAGGCTCAGAGATAAGGAATAACATCAGTTACAAAACGAAGGAAGAAAATAGATAAATACATTTACAGGAAAACATTGGAACGTTACGGTGTCATTATCGTCGTATTTATTCCAAATCTCGGAACAAAGGTATGGAGGATTGAAAGTAAATCATGTTTGCACATGCGTTTGGGTCTCGGTTTGAATTAGGATACAAAACACAATTGCAGACGGAATTACCAATTCCGATAGCAAATGCCGGCTTTTTTTTATATCCAGAATAAAAATAAATGAATAAAAAAATGCTTCTGGCACTTAAGACTTTCGATATCTCCTTTACCATGTCTGTATGATAACAGATCTATTGGATTTATAAATTCGCTTCTTCGCGTCTCTTTTCTATTGGCTAAGATTTGCTACTTACACATTGACGCAACAATTTTAATGCACAGTAAGTTTTACTTAGCACAGACTAAAACAAAATTGGTTGAAAATGTTTATATTATACTAGTTTTCCAAAAAAGAGTGACACTGCTTGGTTTGGTTTGATTTATTTTCTTTTACGGTATATCAACCTCAATGAATTATTTAATGCCGGTAAGATTTTCAGGTTAGTTTACTATGAATACAATATGTATTCTTCGAAAGAAATCAGTTTATGAATCAGGTTTTATTGAAGTATTTTTGTAAAGAAGGATTTAGTCGAGAGTCTAGTTTGCTTTGGTTTATTTTGTTTTACGGCATATCAATCTCAATATGTATTCTTCATGAAAAATCAGTTTATAGATCAGGTTTCATTGATGAATTTTTGTAAAGATGTTTTTTTTTGTCGAGAGTTTGGTTTGATTTGGTTTTTGTTTCAGGGCATATCAACCTCTATGGGTTATTTAATGCCGATAACATTTTTAGGATAGATTCGTATAAATATAATATGTATTCTTTGGTTTAGATTATTTTGTTTTATGGCATATCAACCTCAATGGGTTATTTAATTTTTCTTTCTGCGTTAGACCATTTCCCATCCAAGGTTATAGAATTCGGTCTGTCCTGCTATTTACACAGAGCTGGTGGCGCGAGAAGAAAAAGATTCAAAACTTTCCTAAGAGCATTAAGACGTAATTGAATATAATGAATTCGACTGGAACTTGAAATCGGCTCTCCCATTCCTGAATCCGAGCCGCTATCCATTACTCCACCGTACAAACGTTAAAGTAAGCATACCAATAATAAACATATCAATGCCTCAAATAGTCAAACTGTATGTCTCGTCATTAAAACACTCCGATTTACGTGCAAAACTTTTATCATTATTATTTATTAAAATATACGAATTATAATAAATGTATTATATTGAATATTCTGAAAATAAAAATATTAAAAACGATTTTAATCAATTAAATGAATTCTAGTATTAAACGAATCTTAGAATCATTATTATGATACTGGCATAATACTTGCTTTATAACTACTTTTGCAACCCCCTGTATAATAACTATATTCCATATTGATTGCTATATAAATCTTTGCTGCTCATAAAGCCTAATATAAAGATTAGAATCCGTGAAAATTATACAGCACCCTTCTTGACTCCGAAGTTCTTTCGGGGTGTCTCAAAATGTATTAAGCTTTTCTTAATAAGTGGAAAGTGTAAATAGTTTGAATTACGCTAAGAAAAGTGTGATTCACTTATTTTCACATCCAATTGCAAATTTCACCTCAGCTCGAAAACTGAAAACCAGCGCGAGTGGAAAGTAAGCATCTACTTTGAATGGCCAAATCGATAATGTTCTGTGAAGAATCAAAAAGGCCATTTTTGGCGTTAACACATTTACACTCACACGGCGCATATCTGCCTCGCGGTATTGTTATGCAGTGCCGCTGGTGTACAGATCCTACTATTTTTATGCCAACAATAGCCTAAACAGAAAAAACAAAGAACTGGAATTGTAAATAATGATATAATCACGATGATTCACCAATAGTAAAAACAAAAGGTTAGGAAGGAAACGTCTGTCAAAATCGGAAATAGACTTGATGATTCTAATTTCCAGAAAAAAAAAGTCGCTTTAAAAATTATTTTCATAAATTTCAGTTATGTATTTCACTAAATTTTCAATCAATGAACGCCGAATGTTTTTTTTTTTTGAGGAGACGGATGATTTCACCGCTAATATTTATTTCGTCGGCGTCTTCTGAAATACTATCGGTGATACACTGTTGTGTAGTAAATATGATACCCTCGTGTAGGCAAATAAACTAAGCAAGATGTCTTACATACAGAACTTCAAGTAAGTCAAGTCTGTCAGAATCAGGTAGTCCGCTGCCTGTCTTGCGAAAAAGCAAGACATTAGACTTTTGTCTTCGGATAGAAAGTGACAAGACCTCCGTCTTCTGTCCGAGGATGTCTCAGTCAGGCTTTGTCTTCGGATAGAAACTCGGCCGAAAAAAACAGACCAGTTGTGTACCCGAGCACGCTTTGGCGGCGACTGGGTAAAATTTGACCAGTGGCTCAGATGGAAACGCTGGAATTCCCCCAGGAAAACTTGACTATGTATCGCATCTAGTCCGCAGTAGGGTGAGCAGTAAATACCAGTCCACCAGAATCCGGCAGTTCGCCATCTGGCTCGCAAAAAAACAAGACCTCTGTGTTCGGCCAGAGGGCAACATGTCCCCCGTCTTCGGGTGGAGGATGGCTCAGCTGGGATCTGTCTTCGGATAGAAAGTCACCAAATGTTTTTTTTTTCCTTACGCTGTCTTTTTGTTCTCTATTTTCATGGTGAAAATGATTTTCCTTTTCTAAAGGGCTTTGTTTTAATTTGTGCAATTTTTCACGTCAAAACCCTTTTGTTAAGCCACATTCGATTAGTCTTTATTTTTCATTTTATTATTTATTCATTTTATTTCCCATGCAAATTTTTTTCTCTTCGCCTATCATTTTTTTCTCTATTTTCATGGTTAAATTTACTTTCCTTTTCTAAAGGACTTTGTTTTAATTTGTGTAGGTTTTTCACGTCAAAACCTTTTTGTTAAACAACGTTGGATTGTATTTTTTATTTTGCATTGTCCTTGTAAATTTGTTGTTCATTGTTCTGTAACTGTTTTAAGATTTTTTGTTATTCATGTATTTATTAAATAAAATTCCCCATTTTTTCGCTAAAAAAAAAGAAGAAAAAAATGTAATTTAAAGTAAGAAAAATTGGCCGATAAACATCAGTCAATTAAAAAAGATATTTTCGGGTCGAAAAAGAAAGATTCTCCCGATAAAAAACACTCAATCAACAGTGACTACTGGGAACGTAACCATTGCCAAAAAAAATAACGACCTAATAGATTCAAGGGGAACTATGGAAGCTAAGAACAGTCAAAATCAAGAAAATATGTTGTCAACAGAATCCGGTAACAACAACAGTAAAAGAAAAGAGGAAAATTTAATGGCTGGAGAGTCGATCTCTTACTAGAATTCCATACCTAAGTGCATAATCAACATGATGGTACTCTGAGAGATTCAAGACATACGTACATCTTATCAAAGAAGATGGGCACTTGGTAGACCTTCATCAATTACAGAAGGCTGAAAAAATAACTGTGTCAATCTATATAGTCGATAATCCTTCGTGCAAAATTTGTCGCTTCACAAAAGACATCATAATAAAATCATTGACACATCTAGGGGATAAGTCCCAAGGTAGGCAAGGGTTATTTCGATAACCTGAAAGAGAGGTAGTGTTTCGAACTTATGATTGACCGTAAAGCCTTTACCTCCATCCCCAACTGTCTAGGATGTAGAGGACCTGAAAATGTTGGTCATTGTGACCGGCCGAAAACCAAACCTGTTGGAAGTGTGGAGAGACTCGTTACCTCTCTTCTTCCTGACCAGAGAAGAAGGTCTCTGGAGTTATGCCCCCCACCGGCGAACCCAAATCCCCCTCTCCCCGTGTTATCTCCGTCTCGCCTGTGACTGGGACATGCTAACAATTGTGACCGATATGATGAAACGCATGGCACCCATTTCCCGAAAAGCCTTTGCCAACCGCTTGTGGGGACTCTGAAAAGGAAAAGGGGAATGACAAAGGCAAGGCTAGAGGGAAGCTCCAGACAGCGGGTCCTCAGCCGCACATCCAAACTTACAACAGATGCTATTACCGAGCGGTCACCCATCTAGATACTGACCAGGCTCAATGTTAGTTAACTTCGGTGATTGTACGGGAATAGGTGTTTCAAACTTATGTGGCCGTAAGCCATTCCACATGCACATCCAAGATTGCAGTATCTGGTATTACTAATCGGTCACCCATTTAGGTACTGACTAGCATCGACCTTACTTAACTTCGGTAATTATAGGGAATCTGTGTTTCAACGTGATATAGCCGAAACCCATTCCACTTGCAAACGCAAGCTTACAGCACATGGTATTCCTAAGTTGTCACTCATCTAGGCACTGACCAAGCTCGACGTTGCTTAACTTCGGTGATCGCACGGGAACGTGTGTTTCAATTGGATGTAGTCGAAAACCATTCCAATCGCATATATAAGTCTGCAGCACATGGTATTCCTAAGTGGTCACCCATCTAGTCACTAACCAGGCCAGGACGTTGCTTAACTTCGGTGATCGCACGGGAACCTGTGTTTCAATGGGATGTAGCCGTAAGCCATTCCAACCGCATATGTGCTGACCAGGCTGGACGATGCTTAACTTCGGTGAATGTACGGAATTGGTGTTTCAATGTGATGTGGCTCTAAGCCAGAAAAATTGCCACCGAGGAAGAAAATTAACAGCATTCATTTCAGTTTAAAATGTTTAGACATTGCAATATCTGATGGAAAATTAGTCTCATGTAAAGGGGGCAAATATCTAAAGTTTCACTGAGTTATTAATAAAAAGGGTCAGCGTTTAACAAAATGAATCCGAAAACTAAAGTATAAATATATTTAAGTAAATGACAAAATGGAAAAGGGAACAGTGACGCGTTTCGTTCCGAAAAGTAACTTCTACAGACAGAATGATACTGAAAATACAATGGACGGAACATGTGACCAACGAGGAAGTTTTAGTGAAAATTCAGAAAGGATATTTTTAATTAACATCAGGAAGAGGCAGTTGGCGTTAAAAGGGAACAAAATAAGGAAAGAGGACTTGGAAACTTTAATGATTATAAGGCAGAAGGCAAAAGTGATAAATAAAAAAAAGCAGAACCTACATCTAGCAAGTTTGAATAGATAGTGGAACAGTGTTTAGAAGAAATAACAAAAGGACAAAATTTAACTTTATCCACATAATGGCGTAAGAAGATTTTGAATATTTGATACGTGTTCCTTCAAGATTAGTTCTTTTATTAGTTTGAGTAACTTTCCTTTTTACAATATTCCTTTTATTTTTATTTTTTTCAATTCAATGATTCTTCAAAAAACACTGCAGGGAGAATTTATTTCATTGTGTGACATATGTGATATCCAAAAATACAAAAGAGAACTATCGTAAGGGAAAAATATATATATATATATATAGTTCTAATTGTAAAAAAACAAAAATGCAAAAATCATAGATGTCATTATGTAAGGATTTTAATATCCAAGAAATGTGTAGACCAAATTTTTTTTTTTTTAAGCATTTCACCCCAAGCAAGGCGGGAAGCCACTAGGACGCAAGGGGTTACAGAAAATTTAGAGCAAGATCAGATAGGAGTGATAGAAGAAAGGATGGGGGTAGTGGATAGATCAAGGCAACTGGAGATGTCGATTGACATTACACTTGAATAGCTGGAGGTTATAGCTCACAGGGAAACAGGAAAATGATATCGTCGCCTATTATTGGCTCTGTATTGGTACAATTTGTTTTATGTCTCCCGAGAAACATAAAAAAGAAATTCAACCTCATTTAATAACATCTTTTCTTGAGAGAAACACATCCAGATTTAATGCCGACTCGCTACATATGGGGTGAAAGCATTTATCTCGGAAATAAACTTGACGAATGTGGACTATATGTGAGAAATTAGTTTTGATGTCTGTTTTCTGCCTGAGTGATATGTATATCTTTTGATGGCACCAATGATATGTTTCTACGCTCAATATGTTGTCAGGGATATGAATATCTATTATGACGGGAAGCGAATAAATAGGACCAAGCAGTTGGAAAAGAGTAAAGATTCATTTCAGTTGGATGTTACATTCGGGTGAAATGCAGTTTCCTGGCTATCTTTTCGTTTGAAGACATGTGGAAAATCAACATATTGATGAGATCAATATGTTTTTTTCGATTTTTTTTAAATGTGCTACTCATTTTGTTTGCCTTTGCTCTTGATAGACTTCAAGTGTCTTTTTGTATGTTATTTCGTACAGCTAAGTAGGAGTAATGGATAAGGAGGTCAGATTAAGAATTTCAACTGAATTATTTTGGAATATCAGAGGTTGTTTACAGTATCAGGTGTATCTGTCTATATTTCAGAGATACATAATACCTCATCTCAGAAATATAGACAGATACTGATCTGTCTATATTTCTGAGATGAGGTATTATGTACACTATTTACATTATTTAGACTTTTGTCAACATCGTTGTCGACATATTAATTACAACCTTTCGGCCCTTCAGTATCTGTCTATATTTCTGAGATGCGGTATTATGTTCACTATTTACATTATTCGAACTATTGTCCTCATCTTTCTCGCCATATTTATTACAACGTTTCGGTCCTTCAGTATCTGTCTATATTTCTGAGATGAGGTATTATTTACACTATTTACATAATTCGGACTAATGTCCTCATCTTTGTCGACATATTTGTTACAACGTTTCGGCCTTTCATTATTTGTCTATATTTCTGAGATGAGGTATTATATACACTATTTACATTATTCGGACTATTGTCCTCATCTTTGTTGCCATATTTATCACAACGTTTTGGACCTTCAGTATCTGTCTATATTTCTGAGATTAGGTATTTTGTACATTATTTACATTATTCGGATTATTATACTCATCTTTGTTTCCAAATTTATCACAACGATTCGGCCGTTGTACGCTCCGAACTTCTTCAGATTGTTGGAATGTTGAACTGAACCCTTTATTTTGCTCGCTGGGATAGACATGGCACGTGTACCTAGAACAGTCTACCTCAGCAAGCGAAATAAATGGTTCAATTCGGCATTCGTACCACCTGAAGAAGGCCGGAGCGTACAACGGCCGAAACGTTGTGATAAATATAGCAACAAAGATGAGGACAATAGTCCGAATAATGTAAATAGTGTAGTATCAGTTGCGTTCACAAGCAGAGTACCTACCTAAATAGTTACCCGAATTGATGTTGCTTAACTTCAGAAACTCAATGTTAATGAATTAGAAGTATCTGCACAATAAAATAAAATATTGATTAAAGTTAAAATATATGTTTTTTTTTCTTGAACATCTTGGAAGAAAACATTAAAATTAAATTTGAATTAGGAATTAAAAGAGAAAGGGAAAAATTACCAGCACTCTTGTCTAAAGACATGTTATGGCGAAAGTGCAAATAATATTTGATTTAGTCATATATTTTTTACCAATCCCGCAATTATATATTTTCTGGGAAATTGTGAGAACACGACGTACATGTTTTTATCTGCTCATGAACTGCAAGAAATGGGTCATTGATCTGGAAACTTTACAGAGAAGCCACCTTCAAATCGTATCTAAGAATGTATATTGCATAGAAATGAAAAAAAAAAAACATTTTGATCGCTTAGAGGAGATAAGTAAAAATCCCGATAAACGGATTGATAAAATGCTTAATCGATAATATCGAAGACCAAAAAAAAAAAAAAAAAAGAATGAAATAAACAACTTTTCATATATTTTTTCTTTTCTATTTTCTGTACTCGATGCGCGTGGAGATAAACATTGAACATATGACATTTTCTGTGAAAGTTTATGTTATATTCCGTGCTAATAGGAATATATACTTGAAAAACAAGGTGGATAAAATAAGTAAAAGTTTATTGTAAAAACCAGTACAATAAGAATAAAGATAGCAGTTATGCACAAGGTCATCGCAAATCAATCTAGTAGTGAGTGCTACTATTGGAAGGTCGGTAGTTCTCGCGTGAGTCTGAGTCGTACTCAGCTGATCCTAACTATTCTCTATAGTCTGTTGACTTACAGATACTTTCCCCATTGAGCCACTTGGCCTAGATAAGAGAAGAGACGAGTTGTTGTTCCTGTTGGAATTATTTGTTATATTCCGTGCTAATAGGAAAATATGCTTGAAAAACAAAGTGGATTAAATAAGAAAAAATTTATTGTAAAAACCAATACAATAAGAATAAAGTTAACAGTTATGCACAAGGTCGTCGCAAGTCAATCAAATAGTGAGTGCTACTATTTGAAGGATGGTAGTTCTCGCGTAAGTCTGAGTCGTTCTCAACAGATCCCAGCTAGAGTATCTCGCAACTGCCCCACGCAGTTGCATGTGGCTCAATTCGAAGTTAATGTTGATTTCGGCACCAAAATCCCCATAGATCCCATATAAAACGGGTCAGGAAGCTGTTTCCTGAGACGAGACACTGTCCTTCGGCAGATCTTCACTGCTCGGAGACAGAGAGTTTGACCAGCACAGCTGGAATAGATCCCAGCTAGACAATATTTACTAACGCCCAGGAGGGTAGATGTGGCACAAGGCCGAGTTTAATGTGAGTCATTCGCATAAATGGGTTCGGGTATTTCTACCTCCCCTGACGAGACTCTGCCTTTCGTCATAGCCTCGTGCGGGTTCCTCTCTGTCCGAAGGCAGAGAGTTCTACAGCACATCTGGAACAGATCCCAGCAAAATTCTGTAGTCCGTTGACTTACAGGAAGTTACTGTGTATAGTGTAGTCACTCATGTGGGTGACATATTATTCAGTTACATCAGTTTAGATATACAATTAATATATAGAATCTGAGATTTGAATAGGGTTTTCATTGCCATATAGGAATCATTCTTTCTCTCTGCTTCTCTCTCTATATTTGTTAACATTTATTTAATCATATTACACCAATAAAGACATAAATCATACTTATTATAAAACCCAGGTTGTGTGTGTGTGTGTGTGTGTGTGTGTGTGTGTGTGTCTGTACGTTTATATATTGGATCAGATTTCCTACATTTTTCAACCGATTTCAACAAAACTTCACAGGATCGCGTAAAATTACCTTGCGGTGGTTCTGACAGTGCCAAAAATTGGAAAAACACAATTGTTTTTGCACGAAATCAATTTGAAAACACGATCTAGAGGCATCGCGAGAATGAAAGGGGGACAACTCATATCGAGTTATACTTATTATAAAACACAGGTTGTTTGTGTGTGTGTGTGTGTGTTCGTTTATATATGGGATCGGATTTCCTACATTTTTCAACCGATTTCAACAAAACTTCACTTTTGGGGTCAGGTAGTGTTTCTTATTGTCTTGCACACTTTTTTCTTTATTTTTACATTCTGAATGCTTTAAAAATTCCATTTATAAGACAATTGTTTATAATAAAATTCTATTCAATCGGTAGACTCATAACGATTGAAAACAATGTTTTTGTTTGAGTTTGAGTTTGACCAATTCGTAAAAAAAAAACAAAAAAAAAATAATTAAGACATGCGTGTCCGTCAACCTTAAATAATAATCTTTGTCAATTTTATTTTGCAGTCTTTATGATGGTCGATACTTGATATATATCTTACTGTTACATCCCCGGGCAACGCCGGGCTCTCCTGCTAGTTAGAAATAAAATTAACTACGAGTCCCGTAAGCTTTTATGGTCTTGGGGGCACCAAACGTATTGCAACTGCAGAAGCAAACTCAAAACATCTCTTGGCCGGTTTAAATCATTTTTTCTTTCTCCTAAATGAGTTCTCAAATAATTCTAGGAGCATAGCCTCTGCTGCTATTTACCCATAGTTGAGGTGAGCAGAGATGGTGTCATACGTCTCCTAAATGAGTAAATATAATAAACTTGCTTGGAATTTGAACTCGACTTACAGATTCTTCAATCTGAACCGCTATCCATAACTTCAATGTTTCTCATCAAACTAGTAATAAAATTAAATTAAATTAAACTAAATAAAGTTCAGAAGGATAAATATTTTTTTTAAGTAATTTTAAAATGTCAGAAACTAAGACAGTATGGACAAAAAAAATGCTGGCTTTCATTTGAGCTAATCTAAAGAATAAGGTGAAAATGATCTTGAAAAAGGTCCAAAGGACTTGCATTAATACTGCGCCTTCCTTGATGAATTTCATCTTAACACCAAGAAATTGAATCGACAAATAGAAAGAATCAATATGAAAATAAGTAGACATAATATGTCTATATTATTTAATGAAACATATTTGAATGAAGACATGCTTTCTATATAAGTCAGCGACGGAAGTATTCGTACACCCATCAATTTTGAATATTTTTATCAATTTCTAAAAGAATAATGTCCATATGACGCATATTATGATGATAAGCACAAAAATGAAACATAAACCTCAATTTTCAGAACAACAGGTTAAATACAAAAATTTTGACAGGCAAATTCTGCAAGCGAAAAAGACAAAATTATTCGCATAGAAAGAAAAAATAGAAAAAATGACAATTTTCACAATATTAATAGTCAATATCATGGCCTTTCATCTTTATAACTTGCTGCAATCTTTTTTCAATTTTCTATTGCGATTTAATGACTATTCAGATAGCAAATTAGTCTTTCTTATAATTATTGTTTGAGGATAACAGTCCGAATAATGTAAATAATCATAATACCTCATCTCAGAGATATAGAGGCTGAAACGTTGAGAATATGGCAGTGAAGTTGAGAATAACAGTCTGAATAATGTAAATAATGCAACTAATCATAATATGTCATCTCAGAGATATAGATGTCGAAACGTTGTGAATATGGCAATGAAGATGAGGATAACAGTCCGAATAATATAAGCAATCATAATACCTCATCTCAGGGATATAGAGGCCGAAACGTTGTGAATAGGGCAATGAAGATGAGGATAACAGTCCGAATAATGTAAATAATGCAAGTAATCATAATGCCTCATCACAGATATATAGAGACCGAAACGTTGTGAATATGGCAATGAAGATGAAGATAACATTCCGAATAATGTAAATAATGCAATTAATCATAATATGTCATCTCAGAGATATAGAAGTCGAAATGTTGTGAATATGGCAATGAAGTTGATAACAGTCCGAATAATTTAAATAATGCAAATAATCACAATATTCCTTTCATAGATGCAGACAGATGTTATTGTTGTTTTCTAAAACAACTTCTATGGTCTAATTGGATGTACTTTCTATCCCATACTCAACCAGTTTGCAATTCAGAGTTTTGTCTCGTATCCTGGGTGCTAGCCAAGGCTGAAGCGCGCTGTCAGTTCTACTATTTAAGCTGTAGAAGAGGGATGAGATAGATTAATTTCTATTTCAAAGGCGTGAAAGTGAATGCAAGAAATCGATTTCTTGATCCGTGCTGCCAACACCCCATGACCATCGTCTAGGAACGCTTTATGATTAATTAAACTTTAGGTAGATAGAAAAGTCGTTGAAAATAAGCTGTGTCCGATCAAAGTCTTACAGGTAAAATATAAATAAATAAAGTACTGTGGATTGTCACTTATCGGGTCGTTCTTCACAACACTACTACACTGAAAAAGAGGCACTGAACATCTAACAGACTTTGACCAAAAACAACAAGCTCCTTCACCCTCGTGTGTTCTTTTCATCCAACCCCAACCAATTTGACTATTTTTCTTTCTTCGTAATTAAACATGAAGTCAATGACTGACATTTCTTATGTAACGATGACTTTTTAAAACAACATCAACACACAATAATCCCTGTGGCTCTTCCAAATAATGGGAAAATAATTGAATAAAATCCAGTTAATTATCTAGGACAAAAATCAGTAAGTTTTTGCCCACTTTCGCGATGAATTTGGATAAGAGTGAAATTAAGTGGATATTTTGTCGCCCAACAATAACAGCCTCATCTCGTTCCCTAATTAAAAGAGAAGCTCTTAAATACTCGGGATTTTTATACGATTTGCTTCAGACTTTATTTTAATTCATCATGAAATACATTGTTCTCAAAATGAAACACCCAAAGTGCACAAAACTTTCACAAGTCTGAATGCGAAGGACAGAAAACACACGTGGTAGATTAATTCAAACGAAATAATAATAATAATAATAGTAATAATAATAATAATAATAACCGCCCAGACATTGTTATTAGAGATCGCACACAAAAAGGTGCCTCCTTATTGATATGGCAGTCCCTGCAGACTGCAATGTATCCTGATGATCTAGAGCCCTATGATTGGTTGGAAAAGATTCCAGTAGACTAACTGAGGGGATTCCTGGAAGTCCATGCCTTAAAGAAATACAAAAAAATATTCTCACGAGTACAGCCCACTCCTTATGAAGGGCTTTGTCGATTTAATTTTTGTCATGATGCCATTTCTAAACTTATGTCCCTGGGCCGGACCCGGAAAGAAATGAATACACATCAGAAATCAATGGAAATAAAATAATAATAATAATAATAATAAGAATAATAATAATGAGTACAGCTCAAACATTACGAAGATCTTTATCAATGTAAAAATGTGTGTGTGTTTTGTGTGTGTGTGTGTGTGTGTGTGTGTGTGTGTGTGTGTGTGTGTGTGTGTGTGTATGTAACAAATAATCAGGGAAAACGCAATGAAGTCTTTTCTGATTTTGGTCTCTGGTTGAATCCGGGAAGGAAATGTTTATGCAACTAACATCAAAGAAATCATTTATTATTATTATTATTATTAATAATAATAATGATAATAATAATAATAATAATAAGCAGAAGAAGAACAAGTAGAAATCAATCCCTTATATTCCATGCGAGATACACGCGTAGGCGATCATGTATCTTTCGATACATGACTGAAGATGCAGATGTTTTCCCGCAGTAGGTTGCCATTTCTTTCTGCGGTAGACCAGTTGCCATCCAAGACTAAAGAAACTGATCTGACCTGAACATTTGTGTAATGGTTTGGATAACTCGTGTAAGAGATATAAACAAATATCTGGCTATATTTCGGAGATGAGGTATTATGATCATTTACATTATTTTCATTTATTGTCTCAAGGACACATAACCCGGTGGATAAAAGCATTGGTTGAATCCGGTGACTAAACACAAAGAGTCGTGGCTACAATATCGAGCTACGAAAGTGGTGATCAAAACTTGGAAAGTTGAGTTAGACGAAGATACTGAGATACCCGGAAGAGGCTCTCCACGTAGTCCTAGAACAGTCTGCACTGAAATAAAGGGTTAAATTCGACAAAATAAGGGGTTCAGTTCGAAATTCCAATTACCTAAAGAACGCCGTAGCGTACAACGGCCGAAACGTCGTGAATATGACAATAAAGACGAGGACAACAGTCCGAACAATGTAAACAGTGTAAATAGTTACAATACCTCCTATCAGAAATATAAAATGATCCTGAAGAGTACAACGGCCGAAACGTCGTGAATATGGCAATAAAAATGATGACAAAAGTCCTAACAATATAAATAGCGTAAATAGTCACAATAAATAATTAAATAGTCGACTAAATAAAGCGTTCGTTTTGAAATTCCAGCCAACTTTCAAATGGTCGGAGCGTACAACGGCCTAGACGTCGTGAATATGGCAATAAAGATGTTGACAACTGCCCGAACAATCTAAATGCAAGCAAATACCTGCCAATTTTCTTCTCTTCATAATTTTTTTAAGATTTCTAAAAAATAATTTATGCGGTCTTTATTGATGTCAGGTTGACTTTTTTTTCTCTTTATTTGTGCGTTTATGCGTGTGTGTCTACGCATGTGCGTCTCCTGTAAGTGTGAGTATGTGCGCGTGTGTAGTATGTGACCATTTCTTCTTTTCATTTTTTCCTTGTCACTTTATACGCCCTTTTCTCATTATCTTTTATTCTCTCTTCTATTTTTATCTTTTGTATCTGGGTTTAAAAAATAATCTAAAGAAGATATTTCCGAAATCAGAGACAACATAAAATTTGGTTAATTCAATAATCTGGAATATTCTGGGGTTTTATCAAGTTTTTCAAAGTATGGGTGTATTCAGTTTTTTTTTTTAAATGTATTCCTTGTTTAATTAATTGATTAATTAATTAATTAATTATTATTATTATTATTAATAATAATAATAATAACAATAATAATAATAATAATAATGATTACAGAAATTGAAAACAAGAAGAGTACCAGTCATAGTAGGTGCGCTTGGAATTATAAAAAAGGAACACAACAACACATTGAAAAATTCCTGGATATCGGAGCTTAAGAGAAATACAAAAAGAAATGTCTTCATAAGTACAGCCCACACACTAAGGCGAACTTTTTACATGTAACGCTAGGTATGTTATTGGTTTTAGAAAAACAAATCATGAAATGTAGCCATGACAACACACAACTATACGCCTTAGGTCTTCTCACAGCCTTGGTAGGTAGTGTGTCCATAGAAGAAAATCGAAATATAATGGTGATGATGATAATAGTAATGAAAACAAAATTTATTATTCTCATCATCATCATCATAATCATATTTATCAACATCATAATTATTATTATTATTATTATTATTATAATTATTATTATTATTATTTTATTTAATTAATGCTTAAATAATTTTTTTCGCTAAAAACCGGAAAGTGATTTTACAAACAAAATGGCCTCTTTTAATGAAGATATTTGAAATACGCTTATAAATACATTTTATCTTTTCTTAATTAAATATAATTGTAGGATAATTTTCAAAGAAGGCATTTCAAAAACTTGGAAAAGCAGCCAGAAAATTTATTTTAAGATAAAATAGATGGCCGAAAAAAAAAATCAAATATTGTCTTGCAAAGTATGGATGCTGTTTGTATGAGAAGTGATGACAGATAACATTCTTCAAAGACATCTTACTATATCTTCCTGTTTGAAAATCAGTGTTGGATAGCGTTCTACTCATTTTTCCATTTATTTTTCTTCCTTTTCTTTTACCATTTTTTTAGAAATTGAAATCGAATAAAATGGCCGATAGACTGAACGTTGTCTGTACAAAACTGTGTTTTAAATATTTCTACTTTCTCGATATTTTTGCGTTTTTCAAACAGATTTTTGTATCATTATGTTTGTTGCTCTTTCAAGAAATTTCTTTTATTGGATATTTTTGGTTCTTACGTTCTGGTTAAAATTAAGATTGCTTTTTCAGTTTTATATTTTGTTTTCTATAACTACAAAGTTCTGAATTCTATTAATATTTGTTCTAGTTTTTCTTTTTCGTATTTTTATTTTCAATTTACAACGACATTTCGAAATTTCTATTTAAATTCCGTCTGCTTTCACGATCGAATATTGTTCTTTACTAAAAAGGTAAAGACGCCATAATTCAGAATCATTTACTAACACAGATGCTACTATAATAATAATAATAATAATAATCTCCAAAATGTGGCACATGGGAACATCAACAATCCCTGTTGTAGTTGGAGCCCTATAATTGGTTAAAAAATATTCCAGTAGATTAATTGAAGGGATTTCTGGAAGTCTATGCCTCAAAGAGATACAAAAATGTTCTCACAAGTGCAGTCCACACTTTACGAAGGGCTTTATCTATGTAATACACACCCCACACCCCGACATATATATATATATATATATATATATATATATATATATATATATATATATATATCTAACCCCCTGTTCAAGGATACCGGTCGACTATCGTGGCTAGGCGATCCCTATTACAGATACTCACTCAGGCACATTTGTGTTTGTTCAATACCCACAGAGCCAACCTGTGGTTTATACTGGAACTATGATGCGCAAAGATAAGTTTCAGTTTCTGGGAGAGAGCGTGTTATGTAAAATAAACAACAATCTGAATAACACCATCATACTGAAACCCTCGGTCACGATGACTTGTAACTTCGCGCTAGCACAGCTATCGACGGCCCCAATTATTCCGTCTACCCAATTTCATTCACAAGGCTTGGGTCAACAGGTGGTACGGTTTTCATGCACTTTATAAAGGTGTTGGGATCATCACCGATAGCATCAGGAAGTTTCCTTCCTTACAAATCGACCATGTTGAGATTCGAACCCGGTTTCACGGTCAGAAAGCGAACGTTCTAACCACTATAATAATAATAATAGTAATAATGATATTAATAATATCGAGAAATTGTCCAAATACAAGGACCTGGAGATCGACATTAACAGAATGTGTTGAATGATGGATGAAACTGTACCATTGGTAATCGGAGCGTAAAAGGAATGGACAATTTTAATGACAGTCTCACAGGTAACATCAACAGACATCTTGCCCTGAATTTCGCCAAAATTAGGAACATCCCATATGCTAAAAATCTATATACTGCTATCAGTTAAATGACTATTCTTCTATAGGACCTAAGTACCATAGTTTGGACCCGGATCTCCAGGATACAAAGCAGGAAACGTAACATGCACAAATAATAATAATAATCATCTTGTATCAGGTTGCACGATATTGGCACTCACTGAATATAAAACCCGACATGACAGAGTGGGCCAATATCTGCACTGGAAAATATGCAACTTCTACGGGAAGGAAACTGAAAGAAACTGGTATGAACACCACCCAGACCCGGTTACGGAGATAGGACCTGTTACAATTCTATGGGACTACACAATACACACTGACAGAACAATCAAGGCCAACCGCCCAGATATTGTTATTAAAGACCACAAACAAAAAAAGTGTCCCCTTATTGATATGGCAGTCCATGCTGACAGCAATGTGTCTTGAAGATATTCAAAAAGCTGTCAAAATACAAGGACCTTGAAATAGAAATCTTGAAAATGTGGCACATGGGAACATCGACAACCCCTGTTGTAGTTGGAGCCCTAGGACTGGTTGGAAAAGATTGCAGTAGATACAAAAAATTGTTCTGACAAGTACAGCCCACACTTTACGAAGGGCTTTATCTATGTAATTTCTTTTTCTTTTTTCTTTTTTTTTTTGTCAGTGGAAAGTGTCATGGTACCATCTCTAACCTTAGGTCCCTGGGCGGGACCCGGAAAGAAATGTGTAAACGTCAGAAATCAAAGGAAATAAAAATAATAATAATAATATTAATAATAATATTTGAATACTTGAAGTGGAAACCTAAAAAGGTGTTGTTTACTGCACTTGCGTTCGGAGCGTGTCAGACCTGGCACATGTCCAGGCCAAGCCTCCAGCACTTGTTGCGTAACGACAGACAGATCGATAACATCAAACCAGAAGATGTGGCCACCGTACGATCAAGTGATTTGTTGGTGGCGCTTCGTCTCGAATATCTCAACCGAGAGAGAGAAACGGCTTTATTGGTATGGACATTTGGATCAGTAATTCTTTTAACGGAGTCAAATTTACCGCTGTTTAATTATCACAAAATATCGAAAGATGTGGTTTCCGGCCTTCTTCAGGCGTTACCGTTTGTGAATGCAGATCATCACTCTTTATTCAATCTACAGGGGTAGAAAGTTCTCATTCCGCTTTCGACGTCTTTCTCTACATTTTAGTACTGCTCAGTTATTGCTAGCCTTACTTTTACTGCTTCTGTGTTTGTTCAACCCGGTTCAAGATTTGAACTCACCGTTAATAGACCATCAAATTCACGAACCAAAATCTCAAGGCTGTTGTCCCGTAGGAGAATCCTGAAGCTAGAATCTGGAGAAATAAACGTAATCATCTGATTGTTCCCTCTCTGATCTTGCAGCACAACTTAAGTTCCCTACATCACCGTTCGAAATTCTTTGATGTGCACTGCTAATGCATTTGAAAAAAAAAACGAATTGCTAATGCACGTGAAAATGCATTAATACTTCAGCCTCCAGCTATGGGTTTAATCGCAGGGTAAGCTGCAATCTATTTGAGTGGCAGCTATTCTGCTTTTTTCTTTTATGTGCCGTGTCTATTCTGGATGTAGGCGATCGTGGCCCTCCACATCTTCTTGTAACTTGTAGCTCTTAATATGTATTGTCTTTTTGTTATTTCTCCCAAACCCACTTCTACCATCCATTTTCTCAAGCTCATCAAGTATGTTACGCCTTGATTTCTTCTGTCCCTCTTTCCCTCAATCTGTCCTGTGAGTCTTCTTCTTTTATGTGCCGTCTCCCTTCAGGACGTAGGCGATCATGGCCCTCTACATCATCCTATCCCTTGTAGGTCTTAATGAGTTTTGTCTTTTTATTATTTCTCCCAAACCCTGTTCTACCATCCACTTTCTCAATCTCATCAAGTATGTTACGCCTTGCTTTCTTCTTTCCTTCTTTCCCTCGATCTGTCCTTTGAAGTTGAATAAATATCTAGAGAAGAGTCATCTTTTATGTGCCATCTTCTTTCAGGACGTAGGCGACCATGGCACTCCACATCTTCCTTTCCCTTGTAGCACTTAATAAGTTTTGTCTTTTTCTTATTTCTCCTTTGAAGTTGAATAATTATGTTGAAATGAGTCTTCTTTTATGTGACGTGTCCCTTCAGGACGTAGGCGATCATAGCCCTCCACATTTTCCTGCCACTAGTAGCTCTTAATAAGTTTTTTCTTTTTTATTTGTCCCAAACCCTGTTCTAACATTACATGTATTCAAGCTCCTCAAGTATGTTACGCACTGCTTTTTTTGTCGTTATATCTGTGAACAGTTTAATGGTTAAGTTGGAAACTATAGAGTACAATCCATTTCATTTGACACAAGTGCCTTCAACTGACCAAGACTCTCCTCACTAAGCTAGTTAATTTTAACTGCGCTTTTGACTGGATGCAGCCAATTTTTCCCGCTTATTTCGAGTTTTTAAAGTCAATCATTTTGAAAATATTGTTTGCCCCTGTTTGCGGTGATACTGTACCGAACAGGATGTCACTCATCTTCGCGTCTGCAGTTTTCTGATCTGCATGGAAAAGACTAATTTGACCGTGTTATGGGACCTTACCCATAATAAAATAATGGACTATTCCATAAGTAATAAATATTGCGCCTCAAGAGGAAGCAGAGAGTTCAGTCCGAAGTCGGGCGACCGGCTGACTTCGGGCGGGGAGGAACACGAACGAGGCTACGCCGAAGGGCGGAGTCTCTTCCGGAAAGGTAAACCGATCCTGAACCAGTTTATACGGGTTCAAAGGGCATATTTTTGGCCCACGGGCTCGGAGATCCCAGTTTAAACCGGCTTTGTGCCACATGATTCCCTCGTGGTGGGTGACTAAATACTGTTCCGTCTGAAGTCTAGATATCAGTCTGAAGTCTATCTATCTATCTATCTATCTATCTATCTATCTCTCTCTCTCTCTCTCTCTATATATATATATATATATATATATGTTTGACAAGCAAGGGTAACAAACGCACATCAATAAAACTAATAATGTTAGCTCTATCACTGATACTGAGCACTTTCCAATAAATACCGCCCATATATAATACATAAATAATATATGTAGAAATTATACACACACACACAAACACATATATATATATATATATATATATATATATATATATATATATATATATATATATATATATATATATATTAGCTCTATCTCTGATATTGAGCGCATTCTAATAAATAAGTACTGCATATAATATATAAATAATTATATATATATATATATATATATATATATATATATATATATATATATATATATTTATTTATATTTATACACACACACACACACACACACACACACACACACACACACACACACACATATATATATATATATATATATATATATATATATATATATATATATTCGAAAAAACAAAAAAAAATAATGTTATATTCCCTTCCATTACACGGGATACAAAACTGCATCATACTAGTAATTAATTTTTAAAATAAACACAGACTTATATATACGATGTGTATGTATATATATAAGCATAATATTTTTTCTAAATAAATCCACATTACAACCAAAAACGTTTGCGGCACCTCTCTTCTTTTTAATATACATACTTTTCTCTCATTGGAACCACTACAACATATTTCTTTTATATATATATATATATATATATATATATATATATATATATATATATATATATATATATGTTTATGAGAGTTTTAAAATTAATTAATAGTATGATCCAATTTTGTATCCCTTGTAATGAAAGCAAATATAACAATATGTTATTTTTGGTTTGCTTTGAAGAAAGATTTTCGAAAGAATATTTGTTGTCACAACAGAAAAGAGAACAAAAGAGAACTCATTACATTCGTCATGTTTTCATTCCATCAGAATAGTTGAGAAAAATCTTTCCTACTCACAATCACGCCCAACAATTACCTTTCTTTTCGATCAGATTCTTTTCATGAAATACTAAATATGATCTTCATAAACAACATGACAGTCTTCAACAACGCACCGAGAAGAAAGAGAAACCACAAAAAGAAAAGGAAAAAAAAACATGCAGCGAAGAATTTTTCTATGACCAGAGCCTCTTCTAGAATATTTTATGTCAAACTAAAAATATCAAAACAGAACCTAGATATTGCCTAACAGTTTTTATTCGATATCCCTTCATAGTATAATCCTTCTTTATATAATCCTTCCTTTTCTATTCCTACATTCTAAATTATCAAAAATACAATTAAAATTAGTTACATCTGCATGGATAACATAGAGAAAATATTGACTAAGCACAATTAAAAATAATAACAAAGACAGCAATAATATCTAACATAATAACACTAACTGCAAAAACATAGAAAATTGCTCACGTAACAGTAACTGTTTAACGAATAACATAATATACAAAGCTATCGTTAATAATATCATTAACACAAATGAGAGATTTACATAAGCACCACAGAAAAAAAAACTGAAAATAAATATTTTATGAGTACAAAATGCCATTGTGAAAGAGAAATAGACAAAAAATGCAACCGATTAAAATACATATATATATATATATATATATATATATATATATATATAAACTATATGCCCAGAAAAATCAAACGGGAAATTATAAATGGAGCAGCCTCATACAGTATCAGTAGTAAGAATTGTAAATTATGCTTCATTCTATAATCTCATCATTCTATATTCCTACATTCTATATTCCTTTATTCTAAAATCTATAATTCAATATTCAAAAATTCCACATTCTTTCATTCTATATTCCCTTATTCTATATTCCTTAAATCTATATTCCTTCATTGTTTATTTCTTAATTCTATTTCTTTCATACTATATTACTTCATTCTATATTCCCTCATGCTATATTTCTTTATTCTATAATTCTTCATTCTATATTCACTCATTCTACATTCTTTAATTCTACATTGGTCCATTCCATATTCCTTCATGCTGTATTCCTTCATTCTATAATTCTTCATTCTATATTTGTTTTTTCTATATATTTACATTCTATATTTTTAAATATATAATCCTTCATTCAATATTCCTTAATTCTACACTCCTTCATTTTATATTCCTTCATTCTATAATCCTACATTCTATATTCATTTATTTTACAATCGTAGCTTTACATTCCTTCATTCTATATTCCTTCATTCTGTAATTCTTTATTCTATAATTCTTCATTCTATATTCGTTTATTCTATTTAACTACATTCTATATTTTTTAATTCTATAATCCTTCATTCAATATTCTTTAATTCTACACTTATTTATATTATATTCTTTCATTCTATAATCGTTGATTTTATATTTCTTTATTCTTCAACTGTAACTCTACATTCATTCTATATTTCTTCATTCTATAATCTTTAATTCTGCGGTTGCTTAATTCAATAGTTCTTTAATTCTATATTCTTTCATTCTATATTCTTTCATTTTTTATTCCTTCTTTCTGATTCTTTTTTATTTTATTTTCATTTCTTACTAAGATAAAATGTTGAACTTTTTCTATTCTAGTTTTCTTCTCAATACAAACGATAAACCGCCAAGTACAGTTGCGTTCCGTGCCGTCACTGGATTCACATCCTGCAGACACTAACAGGTTTTCATAGAATGTAACAACGAAATATGTTTTCTTTTTCATATATTTTTTTATTATACGAGAAAGAAAGTTGCTGTAGCATTGTTTCTATGTGTAAGCAGGTAGAAGAAATTCAGCGAAACGCATGTCCAATTGTTGTCATAGTATTCCACCAAGTGCGGCCTTAGCCTGACTGTGGAATCTCGGTGCGGAAGGCGTATCAATGCTTCCAAATTCTTACAGCCCACTACCGACGCCTCGTCTTTTTGGACATATACCCCGAATTTATATAATGACAATCCATCGCTAAGAGAATTTCACGCCCACGAGGAATTCTGTACAATCTATGGCTATTTTGACCCAGTTTCTACAATCTGTAACAATAGCTAGCAAGAAATCGTTGAACTTAGGACAAACCTCAAGTTGAAAATAGGTATTAAATCTGACAGAATATTATATAAAGATATTCCTTATTTTTTCTTTATTTAATAAAACAAATCAATATAACCTAATTGCAATACAATGCCTAAAGATAAACAAAAGAACTAAAACATTTTAATTCACGTTCAATGCTTGTCTGGTAAATAATGTCTGTGGAATATACAGACACAATTTAATTTATAAAATATTTATTGCAAACGAAAGCTTAAAATTCACAGTTAAGGTAATGTAACATATAAGGTTCGTTATGGCACGATATAGCGGCAGCCAACGCAGTGGATGGAGAGAGGTGGATTATAAATTCCGGTCTTGATAAATTGACATTCTACATATGTCAGCTTCGAACATATTGTAGTGAAATCAAGAGTTCAGATTTGGTGACGAAGACATAAAGTTATCTTGAACAAAAATTATTTTTTAAAAATTTTTCAAAATTTTTATACTACGGAAATTTCTTAAAGGGATGGAATAGATATTGTTTAAAGAACGTTTTATGGAACTTTGATATACGATGCTAATTATATATATATATATATATATATATATATATATATATATATATATATATATATATATATATATGTACATTATGAAATGGACAAAGTCCGACAATAAATTAAAGACATTTTATGTTTATACATTCTTTTTATAGATAAGAATATTTAAGCAAATGCACTGTTTATAATAAACAGTATTAAACAACATTTACCAGAGGACGATTATTTTCTATGAAAATTTCTCGGACATTGAGGCCGTTAAATATTGTTTAATACTGCTTATTATAAGCATAGCATTTACTTAAATATTTGTATCTATAAAAAGAATGTATAAACATAAAATGTCTTAATATATATATATATATATATATATATATATATTTCCCGGTGGATAGAATCCAGGTAGAACTCAATGTCCAGGACAGAGTAAGAATGTAATATAAAAGGCTCAAGCACTAATAATCAGATTTACAAATTCAAAAAATCATTTTTGAATTTGTAGGTCTGATGAATTGGATTATAATTACGATTCCAATGGAATACATTAAAACTTTGGAATATTAGTGTTTGAGCCTTATATATATATATGTGCATAAGCATGAATATCAATTATTTATGAAAAGAATTAAATACAACTTTCCGAGCCCAAACGACTAGAACGATCAAAAATTAAATCGGTCTCATGTCTAGAGAAGATACCGGAAATAATTGTCGACAAATGGAAAAAAAAAAACAATAAAAAAACGAAGAATAGAATAAGTCATGACGACACCCTACACATACCCATATTCGCTCAGACTGGCGCACGGGCGAGGATGTACATCCACACTGAGGGGCACACGGCTGAAAACGCGCAAACAAACACAAACAATACGAAAAAGAAAAAAAAAATCTTAAACAGATGATAAATACATAAAAAAGAAAAATTGAGAAATGTAAGGAGTCAATTATTGATTCCACCAGAAGAGTGGACAGGTCCGTCTACGAAACTCCGGTGTCGAGATGCTAATATCAAGCAGTTAAGTGATGCCTTATTTAATTGTAACATACGGAAAAATATTCGTGAATATGAAAAGATTATGATCAAAATAAGCAGACATAATGTTTCTAATATATTCAATCGGACATGCCTAAAAGAGGTTTTGCTACCTAAATACACGCACACACACACACACACACACACACACACACACACACACACACACACAGAGAGAGAGACACACACACACACACACACACACTTGAAAAAGTCGGAAGACGAAACGCGTCGGCAAAATCTAAGATTTTTTCCAATTGTCA
Organism: Acanthosepion pharaonis; assembly: GCA_903632075.3. Classification (NCBI taxonomy): domain Eukaryota; kingdom Metazoa; phylum Mollusca; class Cephalopoda; order Sepiida; family Sepiidae; genus Acanthosepion; species Acanthosepion pharaonis. The sequence continues at coordinate 1,459,877 of CAHIKZ030005442.1, read as the reverse complement.
TTTTATACCGCACACACACACACACACACACACACACACACACACACACACACACACACATATATATATATATATATATATATATATATATATATATATATATATTTTGTCTGAGCTTATAAATTAAAAGTTTTCCAGAAATCTGATCTAGTTTTATTTGTGTTTTGAAATAATGTTTCCTTTTTTTTTCTTTTTCCAAAACATTGCGACTCACTCGCGTCAAAGGCGATGAGATTACTGTTCCTGGTTTATTTAGAAAATAATTCAAGAAAATATTTTCAACAGGTTTCTTGGTGACTTGAAGTAATATTCTTCAGTAGATTGCGGCTAGATGAAATTCTTCAACGTCTACAACATACATTGATTGAAGAAAAAAGCTAACATTTGTCAAAGACCTCAAACTCTGCTTTACCATTCTCTTCTTTATTTTGATTTGATTTATTCAAAACAACTCAATATGACCCCATGTATAATACCTCGTCAAATTTTGGGAAAATTATATGAAAATACTGAATATATATTTTTTATCTAAACAAAAATCACCAAATAACTATTCGGTTGCAGAAAATTTAATTTTTAACTTATATCTAAATATATTTTTAAAAAAACTGACTTGATTTTAACAATTTCATGGCGTTCTGAACTCTATAAAGCATTAAAAAATAATGGATTTTAAGTTGAATTGAAAAAACGAAAATATTAAAATATTGTAATAATTTATGAAAATTTGCAATTATTATTTATTTCATTTATTATATATATATATATATATATATATTATGATTATTTAATTTATTTGAATATATATATATATATATATATATTATGATTATTATATTTATTTGAATATATATATATATTATGATTATTATATTTATTTGAATATATATATATATTATGATTATTATATTTATTTGAATATATATATATATATATATATATATTATGATTATTATAATTATTTGAATATATATATATTATGGTTATTATATTTATTTGAATATATATATATATATTATGATTATTATATTTATTTGAATATATATATATATATATATATTATGATTATTATATTTATTTGAATATATATATATATATTATGATTATTATATTTATTTGAATATATATATATATTATGATTATTATATTTATTTGAATATATATATATGATTATTTAATTTATTTGAATATATATATATATATATATATATTATGATTATTATATTTATTTGAATATATATATATATATTATGATTATTATATTTATTTGAATATATATATATATATATATATATATGATTATTATAATTATTTGAATATATATATATATATATATATATATATATATATATATATATATTATGATTATTATAATTATTTGAATATATATATATTATGGTTATTATATTTATTTGAATATATATATATATATTATGATTATTATTTTATTTGAATATATATATATATATATATATATATTATGATTATTATATTTATTTGAATATATATATATATATTATGATTATTATATTTATTTGAATATATATATATATATTATTATTATTATATTTATTTGAATATATATATATTATGATTATTATATTTATTTGAATATATATATATATATATATTATGTTTATTATATACATTTGAATATATATATATATATATATATATATATATATATATATATATATATATATTATTATTATTATTATTATTATTATTATCAACTTATTCCACAAAAACCTGATTTCTTTTCGTATTTATTTGTTTTAGTACAACTAACCTGAAGATCGTTTTTCTTATTTTTACTTTCTTTTTTGTTTTTTCGCTGACATAAACATATACTTATGAACTACGCATGCCAAATATTGTTCATGTTTTTATCAATTGATATTTTAGGTGTTCGTACTTTCAAAAAAGCACTATAATTTATTTTATTGTATGTTAAATAATGACTTCGATGTCTCCGTGTATTTCAGGATTAAAACCCAATTTAATTTTCTGGTTTTGCCATCTTTTTCTAAAAATAATATTTTCGGTATTTGCCTTTGTGTAATTATGTTCGACTGTCTGGTTATTTGTTTTGCTTTCTAGTGTTTAAACATTAGATCTTTTAGAAGATCCCCCAAAAGTAATTATTTTTTACTATATAGATGGTTAATATTTATAAATGTGCGAAAGGTTTTCATAGCCGAGGCATAAGCTCCCACTGTCTATAAAATGATTCCATAACAGGAGAGCAAGAAGCAGCAAGGTATTTCTTGTAGAGTTTAGAGAGAACAGGATCCATTTCATGGGCGTATTTCTTACGGATTAACATATGCGTCAGAATTGGTCGGAATCACACGCATACACACATAAAAAAACTATATATATATATATTCATGAATTATTCATACAAAAAACAAATACAAGGTTAATGGTTTAATTACAGACGAAAGCTTGTAAAAATAATAAGAACTCATGCAACACGAATTTATAAAAACAGGGATCTTTTCATTCATAAACAGATTCGGGGTTTTTATATATTATTTGAATTGTTCGCGACGATGGATTTCTCGCCAATTAAATCATTAACCTTGTATTTGTTTTTTTGTATGAATAATTCATGAATTTGTAAATTGATTGCACCTTTATTGAATATATATATATATATATATATATATATATATATATATATATGTCCAATAGGTCCAACAGGCAAATCAATTCCGTATAAATCTCTGTTCCTCAATCTCAACTACGCAACTCCTCCTCTAGAAACAAGGCTCCTTTTGAATGAGCGTACCGTACTTTTTTGCCCCTCACCGAGCCATCGCTCAGCCAATGAGCACCCAGAACCATGTAACAAAAATGTCGACAAACAACACCGCCACTTCTGTCCGCATTAATTCCGAGTCACGCTTAGTCCGAAGCTCGCCATTGCAAAACATACACGCGAAACTGTACCATTTGGGTCGCTGGGGTAACACCCCGCTACAGTTTCCCCCTGGAAAGCGTCTCACGGCCACAATATGTTGAAACACCTGTTCCCGAACGATCACCGAAATTAAGCATCGTAGAGCCTGATGGGTGACCGTTTAGGAAAACCCGATGCTGTAAGCGTGGATATGCAGGTGGTGTAATACATAATGGCTCGAAATTTTTAACTACAGAACCGAGTTCTCGTTGGGTTCCTTATATTCATATCTTTTTGGATAAGTATTTTCTAGAAAAATAAATCCTTAAATATATACCATCCCTTTGCGCCATTTTTATCGGCAATCCACGGCACAATAATATTACAGTAATATTAAACTCTTGAATACGGAACAGCTTTTCATTATTACGTTCAAATATGACGCTATAAAAATTCAACTACATATTTATAATGTTCTTAAAATGCTCTTATTTTACATTTTTACCCGCACTATTTTCATATTTTTAATTAACACGTTATATGAACATAAAGTTGTTCATATATGTTTATATGAACAGAAAGTGCTCATATATATTTCCGTGTGAGAATTGGTTGGAATCTTATACAAAAAAATATCTACATGTCCAAAATGTTCAATAGGCAAATCATTTCCACAATCCCTGTTTCTCAATCTCAAGTACGCAACTTCTCCTCAGAAACAAGACTTTTTTTGAATGAGCGTACCATACTTTTATGCTCTTGACCCAGCCATCGATCAGTCAATGAGCGGCCGGAACCAGACACTAAAAATGGCTAGAAGCGACACTAACCTATCTCTCTACACGAAGTTCTGACCGATTCACCTTTTAGTCTAAAGCTCGCCGATTCGCCGTCTCCTCACTCGTTTTCCGAGGTAAGTTTCCGCCACAGAAATATTCTTCCAATCCAATATATATCTCGACTTTAAATAACCAACAAAGGGTTAATAATAAGCTTTAATATATGAATCAATCAACCAGTCAGCTAATCCCTTGAAAATAAGCTTAGATCTGACCATCAGATGACCACTGAGAAATCAGGATGATTCCAGCAATATTCAGGGTTTATCACAAGTTAAGGCAAATTGGAGGCTCGATGTGGAATCCAAATCGCTCGAATTAAATTTTCTATTTGGCGTTAATTATGTGCACAAGGACAACAAATGATGAGACCTTGGCGGCAAGGTCTGATCATTTTACATTTGAATTTACTAGATATATCTCTAAGTTCCATGCTAAAAGTCGTTAAAATGTTGCTGGATACGTATTTTCGAGAGAAATAATTTCGTAAAAATATATCATCCTTTTGCGCCATTTTTATCGACAATCCATGAAACTATAACATTTCTGTAATATTAAACTCTTGAATATGGAAGAGATTTTCATTATTCCATATTAAATTACGTTCAAATATGAAGCTATAAAAACTCAACTATATATTTAAAAAGTTCTTGATATGCTGCAATTTTACATTTTTGACTTGCTATATTTTCATATTTTTTAATTAACACGTTATATAAGCAGACAGTTGTTCATATATGTTTATATGAACAGAGAGTTATTTATATATATTTCTGTGTGATAATTGGTCAGAAAATGACACAAAAAACTATATACATGTCGAAAAAGTTCAATAGGCCTTTTGGATCGCCGAAGTCATATTCAGTTCACGGGATTTGTGAGGATACAGTTTAGAGATGATACCAGAAAACATGGATGGAGTTATATGCATGTCACTCAATAGAGAATCAGTTCTAAGCGAGATTTCGAGTTGACAATTGATGGCATCATGATGGTTGTTGATGAAAATTAGGACAAAATTTAGTCCAAATCGAGAGCACTAGGAGTCTCTCGCATTAATGCAGAAAGACCTAGAAGAGTGGGCATTCAAGCCAACATTCATTTCCTGATAAACTTTCAACTTTTGAAGAAGACCATCATGCCAGACCCTGTCAAATGATTTCGGGATATCCAAAGCAAAAGCCCGAGCTTTCTTATCTAAAACCTGATAGACTCTTTCAATAATAATCACCAATACACCAGAAGTTGACCTAGAGAAGCGAAACGTATATTGCTTATGAGAAAGAAGACCCTGCGAGGTGAAATGCTTACTCAGATAAGGCAGAGATAAGGCAGTTCTGCTGATTTCTTAAAAACCGGAACGACAGAAGAGTTTTCCAACGGGCGGGAAAGCAAGAAACAGCAGGGCATTTATTGTAGAGTTTAGAGAAAACAGGAGCCAATTCAGGGGTGTATTTCGTAAGGACAATTGCAAAGATAATATTTAGCCCACAGGATTTGTGATGATTCAGTTTAGAGATGATATCAGAAAACATGAGTTACATATATATATATATATATATATATATATATATATATATATATATATATATATCACTCAATAGAGAATCATTTCTAAGTGGGAAGTATTGCAATAAAAGAAACAATCAGTTACTGTTTTCGTATTTCGCTTAGTCAATCAGTTAACTTTCATAAGCCATACACACTTGGTCGGGCATCTGTCTTTCGATTCATGATTAAGGCAGAATATTTTCCAGCAGCAGTTTGCCATTTCTTTCTGTAGATTGGTTGCCAACCAAGACTAAAGAAACCAATCTACTCAAACCATAACTTTCCCAAGGTTATTAACGGGTAAGTGAATGTAACAAACCCGACCAGAATTCGAACTCAGATTTTTCATTCCGAGATTTATTTCGTTACTGTTTCCTAATATTCTATGATTTCGAACATCTTTTCTGAATGTGCATTTAGTAAATACCAAACACTTCAATAACTTGTTATATTGATCAACCATAAAAAATTATCATAGAAGATAAGGAAAATGGACATTGAAAAAGTCGCGCTCGTGATAGTCGTACAACACCGCAAATTGCTAGAAAACAAAAGCAATGACTTGATCCCGTTCAGATAAAGCCACGTCAGACCGAGACTTAGGAAGCTCTAATCTGAACACCAACATGCAACTTCTTCCAGTCAATTACTTGTGGCATAAAAATTATCCTTCGGCCAGAGTGAAAAAAAATTCTAGCAGCAAACAAGATTTTATTCTTAGGTTATACCGAGGCCCATAGTGGTATGACGCTTGCGTTCTGTCGTATCGCTCCGGGTTCGATCCTCAGTAGTGGATGCGCACTACTGATGAGTCCCAAGAAGGACGAAACGGCCCTCCAGATTCTTCTTGCAGCCGAATCGTTGTGAATACGGCAATGAAGATGAGGATACCAGTCCGAATAATGTAAATAATGCAAGTAATCTTAATACCTCATCTCAGGGATATAGAGGCCGAAACGTTGTGAATATGGCAATGAAGATGCGGATAACACAGTCCGAATAATGTAAATAATGCAAGTAATCATAATACCTCATCTCAGGGATATAGAGGCCGAAACGTTGTGAACATGGCAATGAAGATGAGGATAACATAGTCCGAATAATGTAAATAATGCAAGTAATCATAATACCTCATCTCAGGGATATAGAGACCGAAACGTTGTGAATATAGCAATGAAGATGAGGATAACAGTCCGAATAATGTAAATAATGCAAGTAATCATAATACCTCATCTCAGGGATATAGAGGCCGAAACGTTGTGAATATGGCAATGAAGATGAGGATAACACAGTCCGAATAATGTAAATAATGCAAGTAATCATAATACCTCATCTCAGGAATATAGAGGCCGGAACGTTGTGAATATGGCAATGAAGATGAGGATAACAGTCCGAATATTGTAAATAATGCAAGTAATCATCATACCTCATCTCAGGGATATAGAGACCGAAACGTTGTGAATATGGCAATGAAGATGAGGATAACAGTCCGAATAATGTAAATAATGCAAGTAATCACAATACCTCATCTCAGGGATATAGAGGCCGAAACGTTGTGAATATGGCAATGAAGATGAAGATAACAGTCCGAATAATTTAAATAATGCAAGTAATCATAATACCTCATCTCAGGGATATAGAGGCCGAAACGTTGTGAATATGGCAATGAAGATGAAGATAACATTCCGAATAATGTAAATAATGCAAGTAATCTTAATACCTCATCTCAGAGATCCAGTCACCTGAAGAATGCCGAAGTGTACAACCACCGAATCGTTGTGAATATGGCAATGAAGATAAGGAAAAGTCTGAATAATATGAATAATGCAAGAAATCCTGATACCTCATTTTCAGAGATCCAATCACCTAAAGAAGACCGGAGCGTATAACGAGCTAAACCTTGTGAATATGTCAATGAAGATGAGGATAACAGGCCGAATAATGTAAATAATGCAAGTAATCCTAATACATCATCTAAGAGATGCAATCATTTGACGAAGACCGTAGTGTACAGCGACCAAAACGTTGTGAATATGGCAATGAAAATGAATATGGCATTGAAGATGAGGATGACAGTCCGAATAATGTAAATAATGCAAGTAATCCTGATACCTCATCTCAGAGATCCAATCACCTGAAGAAGACCGGGACGTACATCAGCCCAATCGTTGTGAATATGTCAGTGAAGATGAGGATATCAGTCAGAATAATGTAAATAATGCAAGTAATCCTAATATCTCATCTAAGAGATCCAAGCACCTGAAGAAGGCCGTAGTGTATAACGGCAGAAACGTTGTGAATATGGCAATGAAGATAAATATGGCAATGAAGATAATAACAGCCCGAATAATATAAATAACGCATTTAATCATAATACCTCATCACAGAGATCCAATTACCTGAAGAATGCCGGAGCGTACAACGGGTTGATCTTTGGGAATATGGCAATGAAGATGAGGATAACAGTCCGAATAATGTGAAGAATGCAAGTAGTCCCGATACATCATCTCAGAGATATAGACAAATATCATTCAATAACGCACTCCCTTGAGGAAACTTTTAGGCCTTGAACTGGGTGGACAAAGATTAATCAAAATTACAGAAAGTTAGAAAATGTCTTTCAAAATGAAGCGTACCGCTGAAGAAAGCCGTCGTATCGATCGACAGAAATGCTGGTGTAACAATAAAAGAAATAGAAAGTGTGAGTTCGTTGGGCCGAATAACTTTCTGCAATGTGTCCTTTCTACAGTACGATACATTAAGGGGTTTGCTTTGGTGAAATACCAGTTAGAGATTTCTATTCTATAGGGATATCCGGGGCGTACAATAGGCTCCAGAAGGAAAGCTGCCAAGGATCATATTTAGTCATTTGTTCGTCGAAAACAGGAAAGGAAAACGATGTTCAGGTCAGAATAGTCTCATCCTGAAAATGAGTTATCTTGTTTAAGTGTTGATGCAATGGTTGAGAGCAGCTGAATTGAGCCATTTCCATAATGGCCCGAGACAGAAACACGAGAAGAAAGAAAAAAAAATGAAGGAAGAAATGTTGAAACTTAAGAGTAGTACAAGAAAACAACGAGTGGGGGAAAGTATTGATTGATGAGAAGGCCGAAAGCATGATGGATTCAGGAAAGAAGTAAATATTAGTGAAACTGTAAGACCAGATTGCTAAACATTACACAATGACAAGTATATATATATATATATATATATATATATATATATAATGAGTAAAAAACTTAATTAATTACTCATGGAATCGATTATAAATCTATTTCAACAGTTATATATATATATGACCATGGAATATTAGTGTTTAAACCTTTTTATTATATAGATAGATAGATAGATAGATAGATAGATAGATAGATAGATAGATATGTAGTAAAGGTAATAAATCGGTTGGTATATAAACCGAAAGCATGATACATGCAGCAAAGAAGTAAATATTAAAGAACATGTAAGTCCAGCTTGCCAGAAATTAAATGACGTCAAAGTTTATATATATATATATATATATATATATATGTAGAAGGAAAATACTTACTTGCTCATCATGTCATCATCGGTTTCAAATTTATTTCAACAGTTTTATATATATATATATATATATATATATATATATATATATATATATATGTATGTATCTATATATATATATATATATGGAGAGAGAGAGAGAGATAGACGGAGTAAAGGTAATGAATCCGTTTATAATCCAATGCACTCTATTAATATAAATTATTAAATCTGATCCACAAAAATAGTTTAACGTATTTAATATTACGGAGAACAAATTAATACACAATAATATTCAACCTATATATGAGGTTATTTTGGATTTTATTGCACACACACACACACACACACACACACACACACACACACACACATATATATATATATATATATATATATATAATGAATGAATATAATTAAATGTACGTGTAAGTGTTCACTACAAATACATACATATACCCTTTGGGGTAAGAAAAGAGTGATCAGTGCTAAATAACAGAGCTATTAAGCATGTTGGTAAAGATCCATAGTCCCCTACGCCCCTAGTACGAGTCGAAGCTTCATGCTAGTGCAGTTCTCAGTTACTGATCTTTGTTTACAGTTTTGGTTAATATTTCTGCGTCTTGCAAGTTCGTGGTGTTGTTTGAATTAATTATTACTGTTGTTAAATGTTTAAATATACTCTAATCTAAATTTGAATTGAAATTTTGGCTCACACTTACACTTAATTAAAAATTCTAATGTTCGTTTAAAAATGACATTCAAGGATCTACCTTTGTTAAGTTGGCGGGTAACATTTTTGCGTAAAAAATGGTAGGATCAAAAACATTAATAATAAAAATATTTGTAGAGATAAAATGGCGATAATAAAAGGAATAATAAGAAGAAGAAGAAAAAAGTAATATCGATAATAGTAATGCCAAAATCTATAATGGTGTAGAAATATAATAAAAATAGAATGATGCGTAATAGTATTAATAACATTAAAAATAAAAAAAAATATATAGAAATTATAATGATAATTCTAAGAATAGCATCACCCCTGTACCTGTAGCGGCATTTACCCGAAGTGTGTTGAGCCGGCTCCAATATTGGAGTTTTATGTGGATTTGGAATTCACAAGCGGTCTCCAACCCGCATGTATAGCACATGAGATTTGATTATAGTGGTGAAGGTTTCGTTCAGGACCATCCACACTTTTTGAAGGGCCGATTACAGAGACCTGGTGCACTACGTGCCACAAGGTACCCAAACGACCCTCCGCAAGTTTTGAATTCAGAGTTTTTCATTCTCCTAGACCAGTTGCCATCCAAGACTACAGAACACTGTCTGGCCTGCTATTAACTCATAGCTGAATGGAGAAGAGGAGGATTCACACCTTTCCCAAGAGTATTAGCACGTAAGTGAATGTAATGGATTCGACTGAAATTCGAACTGTGCTCACTGATTCTTCAATCCAAGCCGATATCCATTACTCCACCGTGCCTCGTTATCTATGGCGTCCGAAAATGAGAAAACTACATATATTAAACATGCTTAAGTAGGAATTATTTCTTTGTATGCAAATGTTCATTAATTCACTTCTTTTTAACAAATTAGGATTGCCTATATTTTTTTTATCATTAACTTCTCAGAAAGACATAAGCCACATTTATCGCATTTACTGTTGAATGGTTCAGTTTTCGTTACGCATTCCTAGGTGATATTTCGGTTTCTATTCTTGCTTTATATTTATTAGCGTGGGCAGTGTTTTTACTAGATGTCATCTGGTGATGGTAGAAGCTTGATTATCAATGGTTTTCAGTAGAGCCCATATAGGATTTGACCTAGCCATCGTACTTGATGCTAGCTTTATAAACTAAACCTTTGTTCATGCATTTGCCGTTTAATGGGTAGATTTATTTTTCGGCAATTGCAGTTCTGTTGGGGTGGGTTGTTCTGTAGGTTGGTTAAATGTTTAGTGTAACATTGATAGGCTGTAATATATATTGGTCGATATTTTATCAAAACTGTACTTAACTTTGACGTTGTTTTTATTGAAAATCTTTTTTTGAGTTGTGGAATGATTGAAATGCTTATAGTCAGATTCAGGAAAAAACTACCGATATCAGTTTTGACGTTGCTGCTAAAGGGAGAGTTAAACACGATTATATTGTGTTTCCGCTGTTTAGGTTTTACTATTTAGATTATGCGGACTATTGTCCTCATCTTTGTTGCCATACTTATCCCAACGTTTCGGCCGTTGTACGCTCCGGCCATCATCCGGTTCTGCATCTCTCCAAGTACTCTCCAGCCATAAACAGGTATTGAACTTTGGGACCTGGCACTGGATTTAACCAACGCTTTATGCTTAAGGACACACGGCACAGTGGATAAAGGCGTTGGTTAGATCCAGTGACACGAACCAAAGATTTGTGAGAGAGGTGAATTGACAGGAGATAACTGATAATTAACATCTATCAGTCATGAAGCATGGAACTAGAGCAGTCTATCCCAGCTAGCAAAATAAAGGGTTCAGTTCTATAATTCAACTACCTGAAGAGGGCCGAAACGTTGTGATAAATATGTATCTCAGAAATATAGACTGGCGCTGATAAGTTTTGTTGACATCATTATTGCTAGTGTCCAAGAACTTGATGTCAGTTTCATGGTTGATTTGTTCTATGGCTTCTACAGACTTGCTTTTATGCTTGCCGAAATTATACTTATAACTAGATTTTGTAGAGAGTCTAAATAGGAATGATTTATGCAAATTGATTTGTATTCTAGAATGATGGTTAGATTGTTTTTTTATGCATCTATGTTTGTATAAACCTTTAGGAAATGCTCTATAAAGTCGACTAGATAAGTCAAAGTTTACATTCACAAAGTTTATCACTTTAACATTGGTAGCCAGGTTGGCGATGTTCAGACCGTCTTCTTTAAAGAATTTAATCAGGCTTTTTCTTAGTCGGTCACTTTGTTGTGCTCTCGTTTTAAGCAGGCGTATAAAATCGTCGTCCCTATAGAGACCGGTGTTAGGAATCAAACGCAATGCAAAAATAAGGGTTGTTACTGTTATAGACAAGCGTATGGTTGCAAGAAAGAAATACGACAACAGCAAAAATAGATTTACGTGATTTATCTCAATAGGAACGTGTGTGTTTGGGACAGCTACCTTGTGGTATAGTTCATAAGCCGTCTGCCGATCTGGGTTGATCTCTCATAGTAGTTCTCACTAGTTGTCGTGGCGCTCCTCCTGCTGACTGCCCAGACTGACAGTGAAAGATCTCTTCCCTGGCCTCCTGTTGACTTCTAGTACTTCCCCGTGTGACCCCTTTTATAGCGTTTTTTATGGCTTAACAGGCTCGTAAAACGACGCGAGTATAATTAGGAGGGAAGCATTTTTATTGGTCGAAAAATAGAAACACTTTAAAATATTATTTTATTTTTCGCCCGGAACTCGTGCGTCGAGCCTATGTGCAAACGACGATAATGGTCATTTTGTGACGGGCCTTGTCCCGTTAACATCCGGCTCTCGCTCTTGACTAAGTTAGTTTATTTGCCGAAATATGTCTTATTTTATTTTATAACATTACGTAACAGGGAAACTTCATGGAAAAGTGTTAGTTTTTGGGCCTGTTTAAGGATGTCGATATCCTTGTTGCTTATGGGGGAGTAATTGTTGGCTAGACTTATCGTAGCTGTTAGTAGCTCCTCTATGATAATGTCGAATTGAATAAAAGAGCATTCACTTTTCTTTTTTTTATTTCAATGACCTCAGCTGTATTATGCCATTGGTTTATCCCTAAATTATTTCTTGTGTATTTGCAGGCATTTAGATGATTTTCTTGCTTGTTTTAACGATATTATTTTTGCATGGATTGATTAGGCATTATTTTATGTTGTGTAGGAAATCTTCCTTGTCGCCTTCAACGTAATAAAAGCTTGCTGTTTATACAACTTGTAGATGTTACAATCGATTTTTAGATCGGAGGCTGATTTCTTAGCATCGCTGTTGAAAGAATTTTCCGAATTGTGAGGCTTCTTTTTATAAATCTTATTGAACGTCTTGTTTATGGCTTTGTAATATGCGTCGACATCAATCTGGTAGTGGCTTCCCGTTTTATCAAACTTGATAATGATCTTATCAGATTTGTTGATAGCGGAGAAGATTACGTACATTTTTCTGAAGTTTATTAGCAGTGTTAATGAATTTGATCTTATTTATAAATGAGAATAACTCCGTCTCAAAGCCCATGAGTAGCTCCTCTTTTTGTGTCGTTTTTTGTGATTTAGATCCAAAAGATTCGGTTTCTTTCCGATTGAGATGTTCGTGTTTGTTCTTGGCAAAGAATAACGTCCATCGTGTTCTTTTGATGAAACTTACTGTTTAGTGGGGTCAGTTCCTAATATTATTTTGCCGGAGACCAATATATTCTTAGTGGGGAACAGTAAGTGTTAGAGCCACCCACCTTCTCATCAGAATGGACTGATCTCTCTACTACCAATAGGACAGTTCTATAGAGTTCTGAGAGATCAGGTGACCATCACACTTCCGTCTCTCTACCGGAAGATACAGTTAGACTTTATACTCTTTCTGATTGTTACTGACTAACCTGATTTTGTTTGACTACTAATCTCTCTGTTGTAAATAACTCTTCAGATATACCAGTATTTTTCCCTACGTATGTGTTTGTCCTTATTTCAATACACGCACGGGGAAACGCTCAACATCTCACTAAGTCCTGATGAAAATCTTCCATATCCTGGTGACTGTCACAGTAGAATGCACAGACGGGTTATTACACCTAAAAAGAAATTATCTAAAAGAAGCAAAATAGGGAATATACTCAAATAAATAAATATAAATAAATGTACGTGTAAGTGTTCACATGCAAATATATACAGATCTCCTTTGTCCTCAAGGACACATGGCACAGTGGATAAAGGCGTTGGTTAGATCCAGTGACTTGACCTAAATAGTGTGATTTCAATACCCGGTTAAGGCAGTGGAGAACTTTCAAAGGGAAATTAGCAGGAGATAACTGATAACTGACATCCATTAAACATGTCACATGGAACTAGAACAGTCTACCCCAGTGAGCGAAATAAAGGGTTCAGTTCGAAATTCCAACCACCTGAAGAAAGCCGAAGCGTACAACGGCCGAAACGTTGTGATAAATATGGCGACAAAGATGAGAACAATAGTCCGAAGAATGTAAATAAAGATCTCCTTTAGAAACATCAGTGATCAGTGCTAAATAACAGTTTCAGGTACATAAGTTTATTTACAGTGTTGAATAATAATTCTGGGTCTCGCAAATTCGTGACGCTGTTTGAGAGAATTATTAGGCTTGTAAAATGGTTTAATTGCACTATAATGTAATTTTGAATATAATTGTGTTATATTCCGTGCTAATAGGAATATGGAATGGATAAATATTAACAGGTTTATTGTAGAAACTAGTACACCAAGCAATTGGGGTGAAATGCTTAAAAAAAAAATTTAAAAAAAAATAAGTAATAGTTATGCGCACGGTCGTCGTAAGTCAGTACAGTTGTGTGCGTGCTGCTATCGGAAGGCCGCTAGTTCTCGCAAATCCCAGCATGATTCTCCCGTCCGATGTCCTAACGAATACTTATAGGTGGTTACCACCTATAGTGCCGCCATTACATCAAATTGAAAGCTCAAACTTAGACTTAGAGTTGAAAATAAAATTAGAAATTTTAATGTTTGTTTAAAAAAGATGCTTACAGACGCGCTTCGGAAAACACGTCCAATATATATATATATATATATATATATATATATATATATATAGAGAGAGAGAGAGAGAGAGAGATAGATAGATAGATAGATAGATAGATAGATAGATAGTATTTCGCCTGGACAAGTGCTTCAAGATAGATGATATGTGAATGGAATTTCGCCTGGACAAATGTGCCAAGGTAGATAGATAGATAGAAAATGATTAAGATAGATAGATAGATAGATAGATAGATAGATCTAAACAAACAGTGATAGATAGATAGATAGATAGATAGATAGATAGATAGATAGATAGATTAAACATGAAATGAAAGCCCAACTCCACAAAACAGAAATGTGGTCTATGCTGTGATGAAAAGTCAAAGGAGTGGTTTTCTTTGACTAGAATAATAACCGACATCTTGTTTGTCTCTTTTGACGTCATGTTCGCAGCTGCTAATCTATGAAGACACTCGCCTCGTGTTTGTCTGATGTTTGCTAGATTTTGAACAGCACCAAGAGACCAACAATGTTCCAATGTGTCACAAATTGTGCAATTAAAATATATCCCATTGCCAGTGGAAGACAGCGTAAACTTCACTCTATCGATGTCCTCTCTATGCTCCTTACCCTCTTTCTCTCTGAATCATTGGCCGATATCTCACCGTCCAGTGTAATTTCTTCCTTCTTTCTTTCTTTCTTTCTTTCTTTCTTTCTTTCTTATAATACCTACACTCTTTCTTTATTTCTATTTTCCCTATTTTTGTTTCTTTCTTTCTTTCTTTCTTATAGTATCTAACCTCTTACTTTCTTTCTGTTTTCCCTAATTTTTCTTTCTTTCTTTCTTTCTTTCTTTCTTTCTTTCTTTCTTTCTTATAGTATCTAAATTCTTTCTTTCTATTTACCTAATTTTTCTTTCTTTCTTTCTTTCTTTCTTTCTTTCGATTTTCCCTATTTTTTCTTTCTTTCAATCTTTCTTCCTTTCTAATTTTTTTCTTCCTATTTTTCTTTCTTTCTTTCTTTCTGTCTTTCTTTCTTTCTTTCTTTCTTTCTTTCTTCAATGTTGTTTTTTCTTTATTCCGTCTTTCGTTGCTCCTTTATGCTTCTTTATTGTTCTTCTCCCTTACATCTTTCGTTTCTTTGTTTCTTAATTATTTTATCCTTCCTTCCCGGCTTCCTTATTTTCTGTCTTTTTTTTTCTTCACCCTTTCTTTTTATCTATCACTTCTGTTCAGATCTATTCATCATCATTCATCTATCTATCTATCTATCTATCTATCTATCATCTATCTATCTATCATCTTGATCTCTATCTATCACTGTCTGTTCATATATCTATCTATCTATCTATCTATCTATCTATCTCATCTATCTATCTATCTCTATCTCATCTGTCATATCCATTCTATCTATCTATCTATCTGTCTGTTCAGATCTATCTATCTATCTATCTATCTATCTATCTATCTATCTATCTATCTTGATCTGTGCATATCATCTATCATCTATCTATCTATCATCTGTCTGATCATCTATCTATCATCTGTCAGATCTATCTATCTTTCTATCTCATCCATCTATCTATCTATCTATCTATCTTGATCTGCATCTATCTATTCATCTATCCATCTATCTATCATCTATCCATCTATCTATCACTGTCTGTTCAGATCTATCTATCTATCTATCTATCTATCTATCATCTATCTATCTATCTATCTTGATCTGTGCATCTATCATCTATCTATCTATCTATCTATCTATCAGATCGATCATCTATCTATCACTGTCTGTTCATCTTCATCTGTCATCCATCTATCTATCTATCTATCTCTATCTATCTTGATCTGTGCATATCTATCTATCATCTATCTATCTATCTATCTCATCCTGTTTATTCTATCTATCTAATCTTTTTATGTAGACGATCTAATTGTCTGTCATTTAGTTTCAATTTGTCTGTATACACACACACACACACACACACATCTGTGCATATCTATTTAAAGCCTATCATCATTCACTATATCCAAACCCTTTTATATGTAAAAATATCATTGATAGACACACAGACGAGTATGTTTTTACTTATTTTATCTATTTTATCTATCTATCTATCTCTCTCTCTCTCTCTCTCTCTCTCTCTCCAGATAGATAGATAGATAGATAGGATCATAGATAGATCTAGATCAATGTGCATACCTATTTATATTCTATCTTACTGGATTATTTTTATAATTCGACATTATTATGCATTAAAAAATCTATCTTACGCATTACGATTTTACTGTAAAATGTGTGTTATTATTTTTTTTTGTTTTTTTTTATCAAAAAAATATCTGGATCTATCTTTCTATAGGACTTTTTTGTTGGGACACAGAATATGTGATACATCATCTAAAAATATCATATATTATACCATTTACATTTCATTTAGTAAAACAATCAACGTTTGTATTTATTTATAACTATCTAGATTTACTCATCCTGTTTAGAAAACGCACATTTTTCTATCCTGAAAATATTTTTTTACAAGCCGAATAAGGCACGTATAAACACGACAACATAATAGGAACGCAGATTTGTCTGTTGCGCAATATTTCCATCATTTAGATTTCAATTTGTTAAGTCATAACATCCTGGAGCCGACAAAACAGTCAGCAAATGACACACAGCAAACAGCAATGAGCACAGCACAGCAGCCGAGCGACAAGCACACATGCATACAGACAAAATTGGACGAGTAATTAATGTAAACAATACTTTGTACCAGTATGTGAGGGAGTATGGTGAATGTGTTGTTTTGTATGAGAATGACATTTTTTTCTTCAAAATTTCTTTCCAATATTTGAGTGCGTCTTCCATGCCACCACGTCACCGGAAAATACGGTAAATATTTGTATACTTGAAAAAAACAAAAAAAAAAAAAAATTAATATACTAAGAATTAGACAGATATTATCTCGAAATACTGCAAGAGATACGTCAATCATTTTGTTACTTAAAAAGCGTAAGAAACTGCTAGAAAGTGGTATGGACACCACCCAGATCCTGTTACGGAGAGAGGACATGAAACAATTTTATGGGACTTCACAATACGCACAGAGTGAACAATCAAAGCTAATCGCTTAGATTCGTAATTAGAGACGGAAAAGAGAAAATGTGCATCCTTATATATATGACAGTTCCTTCAGACTGCAATGTATCTTTGAAGATCTTTAAAACATTATCGAAATATAAGGAGCTTGAAATCGAAATCGCAAAATTGTGGCATGAGGAGATCTACCCATTTGTATTTGAAGACCTCGGATTGATTGGAAAGATTCCAATAGCTCCATTGAAGGAATTCCCTGGACCATGCCTTAAAGAAATACAAAAATTCTACTCTCAAGTATCCAGATAGATTTATGATATGAATTTTATTTCAAAATGGCTCAGTGAAAAGTGTCATGATGCCATTTCTGAAAGAAATGAGAATACCACAGAAACCAAAGGAAATTAAATAATAATAATAATAATAATTTAAATTTTCTTTTCTTTTAGATTGTTTATCCCATACTTGACTTTATTTAATTCAATATATTGATTATTGCAATCATTATCTGCTCGCCTGAACACTCTGAACAAACTTGGCACTTATCTGTACGCATGTGTCAGCATATTTGCTACTCCTTGCTCTCCTTTTTCATAATATTCAAATGTTGGTAAACACGCCCAGGAATATTGGCTTAATTAGCAGCCGTGTAAGGCGAGGGATAGATAATACAACTTGAAATAGTGATGGATGAGGAGGAGGAGGAGTTGGAGGAAGAGAAAAATGTAGTGTTAAAATAAGGTTAAACTACTGCCAGGCTTTATTTTGATAGGGGATACTTGAAGTTATAATTAAGAACACTAACTCGGAAGTTTAACTGGTAGCTGTTATTTGGTCCCATGCTATTGTTATTATTGTTGTTCAAGGATGAAATATATTAACTGTTAACGAGAAATAGATAGTTGAATGTATGTATTTATATAATGTTTTCATTTTCAAAACATAGTCAAGATACTGTGTTCATATTCATATCTATCTATCTATCTATCTAATACATACATATATATATATATTGTGTATATTTAGGGAGCAATTTACATTGATGCATGTTTCATTTAATAATATAGACAAGTTTTGTCTATTTATTTTAAGTAAGTTTCTTTCATACTGTCTGATAAGCTTTATATCATTATCATTGAAGGACGAAAGATTTATTGATGCATGTTTAAATTTAAGTTTTCGGCTTACAAAATCAAAGATGACATTTTTCGTTTCAATATATCAACCAATAAAAACAATGATGATAGTCTGTTTTTTTGTTGGTGAAAAATTTCAAAGCAACGAATAACTAGTGTGTATACGAGACGCGGAACGAAAATCGCGTTGCAGCTCGTGAAGTCAAAATAACCACGACGACAACAAGCATGTGGTATATGTTCATACATACGAGCACATGGATCTATCACAGATTTGTATATATATATATATGTAGAATAACAATAATAAAAAAAGTACCGGCGTAAGAATTCCAACTAGCGTCCAGCTGGCAGACAAAATAAAGCAGGTTGTAACTTTATCCTGCAAACTGATCATTTTTATATAGTAATACTTCCACCAGGTACCAGCAGCCAATCAGAGCCCAAGCAATGGACTATCCCACTTTAGCATAATGAGATGCTCCATTGCACCATAAATAGCTTGTCTCTATGTTGAATTAGTCTTCACAAGCTTGCTCCACAACTGGAGGTTATCTTTGAGCCGTTCGACATGGCGCTGCGAACAGGATCTAACACCTGAAAATTGGGAACTCTTCTTCATTGAAGCAGGCATATCCACCGACTCGGCCAAAACTCATGCAACAAGGTTTGCGGACGAAAGCTGACAATCGAGCCCTTCAAATGCTGGATCGATCTATGCTTAAGAGCTGAGAGTCACATTAATGGGAGAAGCCCTGTGTATCATTAAGCAGGCTAAGGAATCCACCACCCAGACAACCCGCATTCAGGCACGAGCCAATCCTATCTCATCTCGAGATGACACCACAGCAATTCAGGAAGTTCCGAATTGACTGGGATGTCTTTACCAAGATGACAAATGAAACTCCCAAGCTAATATTCACCTATACAATTGTGCTGATGAGGCTGTGCAAAATGCCATAATCAAATACACACCCTGACTGTTTTACCACTGATCCTGAAATCTACTTGACATGGTTTTGGTCACCCAGAAAGTCCTATTGTCCATCGCCTTTTTTGCAATGTCTCAGGATGCTGATGAGCCAATACAAAGTTACCTTGTCCGCCACAGAGCCGTAGCCGTTGATTGTAATACCTGCCCCTCGTGTGAACATGACCTATATATACATCAAGGACCAGATCATCCGTGGAATAAAAAAAAGGCTAATATACTAAAGAATTAAATCCCTTTGAACAAAATATCCGTCATGCTGAGGCATTTGAATCAGCATTGCGGGACCAAACCTCAATCATTTCAGATACAGCTGCTGCTCGGCTATCAAATACCGCAGACAGAAGGGTACACCAAAGCCAACGAGGCGATCCGTACCAGCACCTATTGCAACTGGTTAAACCAAACCACCAGGCTTGCTCCACCAGCATGGCACCTACGGAACTGAATCACGCCAGCTAAAATGCCATGCATGGGGACAAACATGTAGTAATTGTGGGAAGCCCAATCACCCTATCGAGGGTATGCCGGGCTAAGAAACCAGCTCAAGCGGTCAGAAAAGCCTAGAGGCTAATGAAGCCGCCATGGACACACTTATCGCCCACATCACATTCAATCAAACGACAGGCACGTATACGTCTAAAGACACAGGCCAGATAAGGGAAATTGATGCATATGTTGTTCCATTTTCGCCAAACCGGATCCCAGACAAATTAAGAATATCCCCAGAAATCACAGCACTAGGATGACAATCTTCCTGACAGTGGGACACCATGTCTCATCACCTTCTGAATATGGGGCTTTAAAACCTCATTCCATCAAGAAAAGTCGTCCGAGCTGTGGGAGGCTTTTACGCGGTATGTCAGGGTTGGCTCCCGTGGAAATCGTCCAAAAGAACAACTAAACAAGCCCTATACATATACAAAAGATTCAGCGGCTATACTTCATGCATTGATGAAAGACTCTAAGCCAACAACTCAATTTGTAAACAACAATTGAAACACATGCCCTCGATAAGCACACAAAAAATCGGACGAGCCCTAAACAATGCAAAAGTCGAGGGACAACTTCCAACACGCCCCAACAAACTCCCTTTTCTTCCAACAGAACAAAACATTGATAAGCTCAAGAATTGGCTATTAAATCAATTTGCCGAAACGGCGTTCAAGAACAAAAACCGATGTCTGGCCCCACTGCACATATACACCTCAAAGAAGGAGCAGTCCCAAAAAGACATAACCCAATTTTATTTTTTCACTTCAAAGAGCCCGTAAGACAGGCCCTTTGGGAAGATGTGAAAAGGGGGCATCCTCTTTTACCCGTTGGCATGCCCGCTTTGGTGTAGCACTATGGTAATTACCGCAAAAAAAAAAATGGCAAACCACGAAGAACCATAGACTACCAACACCTGAATTCACAGTGCAAACGGAAACACACCATACAGGGTCACCATTCCAGCTAGCACTACAAGTGCCACCTAAACAAAAGAAAACAGTGTTGGATGCTGTTGATGGATAATTCCATCCCCTTTAGATAAAGAGTCCCAGCCACTCACCACCTTCATCACAGAATGGGGAAGGTTCATGTAAGAATGCCACAAGGTTACCTTTCTGGCGATGCCTTTTATATGATGAAGTAATAAAAGACATCCCCCCAAAGTAGAAATCTGGATGACACCCTACTTATTTGACATCGAAGGAGCCTTTTTCACACCTTCGATTTTCTCCTCCATTGTGCAAAAACGGCATCGTAATAAATAGAGAAAAAATTCCAATTTTGCCAAGACACGGTGCAGTTTGGGGGCCTCCAAATAACATCTTCTGAACCCCTTCTAAATCCATGCTGGAGGCAATTTGATCTGTACCAAAAGACACTCACCGATGCCAGATCATGGTTTGGGCTGGTCAACCAAGTCCTTGGGCATATTCACTAAGCCCAGTCATGCTTTTTCGTGATCTCGTAAAACGAGACTCATTCAAATGGAATAAAAAAGCCTGGAGGATGCATTCCAGCAGTCAAAGAAGGTCATAGTTGACTTAGTCCGAAAAGGCATCGCAACATTTCAAAAGAAAGAATAACCTGCCTTGCCCCAGATTGGAGCAAAGACGGAATGGGCTTCCTACTTCTGCAGAAGTATTGCTCATGCACCACTGACAAAGCCCCAGTTTGCTGCCCTGAAGGTTGGCGCCTGATATTTGCTGGTAGCAGATTCTGCATTGATGCTGAACGCAGATATGCACCTATTGAAGAAGAGAAATTGCATGGGCATTGGAAAAATGTCGGATTTTTTAAAACCGAATCTCATAGTGGTTACAGATCATGAACCACTTTATTTTGATAGAGACCTTAGTAAAATCCAAAACCCCTGATTATTCAGGTTAAAGGAGAAACCCTCAGGTACAGATTCACCATTCAGCACTGCCCTGAAATGGCAGCTGTCTCTCGTAAATCCAGCAGACATCTCACAGGCACTAAATGTATTCACTTTGAACCTTCTCAATCAGACATCATAGAGTCTGACAACATTGATTGGGTTATTAGTTGTGCAAATGACAACCTGGAGCTGGAAGACGTTATCCGTACGGCGGGACGCAGCGACCCGTTAACGAAGTAATACAAAACGATTCCAAAAGAACGCGCATCCTCACTGCACCTGAAATGTATTTGTTGATACGGGTTAATCAAAGTTTTATCCCCACCTCACAAACATATTACATAGCCTACATTCTGCACATCAAGGCGAAGTTGGATGAAGGCACGTGTGAATCTGTTTATTGGCCCGGGATGAATGCTTCATTCTATCAGGTTGTATCTCTGCTCAAAAGTTGCCCTGAGTCAACCAAAAGAGCCAATCAATTTGACACCATCTCCTGATTGGCCATTTCAGCAAATCGTCATGGACATCTTCCATGTTGGAAACCATGGTTACTTAGCATGCGCTGACAGATTAACGGGCTGGCTGAATCTATACCATGCCTTTATTTCGATTTGCCGAGACATATTTCAAAACCTACGGCGCTCCTGAGGAACTCAGCAGTGATGGTGGGCCACCCTTCACATCTCTTCCATTCAAGCAATTTTTTAAGACTGGGCTGTTAAACAAAGTTATCATCTGTTGGTTACTGGTCGAGCAGAAGCTTTAAAACCAAGAGAATCGTAAATGGCAACACAGGAGCCCAAGGATCATTGGATAATAACCGTGCAGCAAGAGCCATCCTCCAATACAGGAATACGCCCATTCAAAACATTGGGCTATCCCTGCTCAACTACTATCCACCGCCGACTACGTGACTATCCCATCCCACCCAACACTCTATAAGCCACACGCGAATTGGATAACCGCAGCACAAAATCGTGAGATAAGTTTGTCCCGGCGGAACGCTCGTCTCATAGAGCGATGAACAGAACAGCACACACTTTAAACCCCCTTCAAAAGGACAAATAGTGGCACTACAAAGACCAACAACCCGTCGATGGACACAACAGGTCAGGTCATTGAAATCAACCATGATAGAGTTGACGGATCAGGTAGAATTTTTACGAAATCGCCGATTTCTCCTGGAAACTGGATAAAACAATTCCAGTTCCAAGACCTAAATAGCGAATAACCAGTGCAACAAACAGTCGACGCTGAATAACATCAAACGCTCAGCCGTTTAAATAACACGAAAAAAACCCTCGGGCATTGTCCAGACTTTCCGCACAACCAGCCAGGTTTAAAGGAAACTCATCCCTCCCCAAAGGCCACTACCCACACGCGATGGGGGAAGGAGATGTAGAATAACAATAAAAAGCACGTACCGGCGTAAGAATTCCAACTAGCGTCCAGCTGGCAGACAAAAATAAAGCAGGTTGTAACTTAATACATATCCTGCAAACTGAGAAATCATGCTAGTATTTATATAGTAATACTTCCACCAGGTACCAGCAGCCAATCAGAGCCCAAGCAATGGACTATCCCACAGCATAATGAGATGCTCCATTGCACCATAAATAGCTCTGTCTCTATGTTGAATTAGTCTTCACCAGCTTGCTCCACAACTGAGTGGTTATCTTATATATATATATATAAATATATATATATATATATATATATATATATATATATATATATATATATATCAGTGTTTTCAGCGATTGAAATGTAATTATTAAAATGAAAATCGAGATGATAATATATATATATTAAATGTTAGAATATATTGAATGTTCCAAAATCGATTTATTTTATTTATTTATTATTTTCTTTTTATTATTAATTGACGTCATTGACCCAAACTCACATCAACGCTACTCAGTATATATATATATATATATATATATATATATATATATATATATATTATAAATTAACTGGTTTAAAATATGTTTTTTCGCTACACAGCAATAACCTTGTTTCAAAAGTGGAAGCTAAAATTTTCAAATTTAATATTTGTAATTAAATTAAAACTTTAGTTCCATTTCCTTCTCAAGCGAATTTTGGAGTAACTTATTTTTTAAATTTACTGAGTTTTAAACACATATAAATTCATAATTCACTGTTTCCAAGGATACAGAGGAATCCAGTCATTCAGACAAGGAGTGGTAGCGTGTTCATTTTTATTAACTTTTGTTGTATCAGTTATTAGTTACGTTCGAAAAAGGGGTTAAATTTAGGGACGGTAGGGATGTATTTTTCAATGAATTCTGACATCCGTTAAATGCATGTCGTCTGGTTTTTTTTGTCTGTTTTTTTTTGTTTTTTTTTTAATTATTGTTAACGGCAAAAATTCTTTCGGCATTTTTCTACTTGTATACTTAAATATTTTTTGTAGGGATGTTTATGTTAGAATACGTTTTATTTAACTACAATTTTCACTCTTAATTATTAATAGACTATATTATTGATTCATTGTAATATAAATTGAACTTCACCACATATTTGATTTAATAGAACTGATCCGACGTGCAATTTTTTGGGATAACACCGGAGAGATTACTCTCTTTATTGAACAATTTAGTTCGTGCCACATTGACTGATAAACTCCTACAACAAAAAAAATTCTCAAATTACCAACTTATTAAAAAACACACTCTTAAATTTAAAAAAAAAAATCAACCTTAGCGTTGCGACTGCATGCTTCAAATTTTTTTATCCGTTAACAATAACAAATTATAAAAAAAAAAAAATTATTAAAAACAAGGATCGTTACATTCATCGAGTGATTTTTAGGTTAATGCAACTTTTAAATTTTGTTTGCGAAGGATTTCGGCATTTTATAATTAACTTTACTAATCTACTTTTTTGTATGAATGATTCATTGATTATATATATATATATATATATATATATATATATATATATATATATATATGCTCGAGATTGATATTTATTTTGTTTTGATTTAAGAAAATATACAAGCAATATAATCGTGAGACGTTTGTAAATTCAGACAAAAGATGCGCTATAATAAACAAGAATAATAATAATATAAAATAAATAAATGAATCAACAATTGAATTATCATTTACCGTGAAACTATGCGCGCCGTTATCTCATTAATGAGAAATTAGACTGATTTATTTAGCAGAATTTTGGCGAAGAGTTAATTAAATTTTTATTAGAAATTATCAGAATAATGGTAGCAGCAACACAGACGAGAAAAGAAAAGAATAAAAAGGAGGGGAAAACTGTAAATAAATAGATACGTTAAGATAGGAATCATTTTGAATTTTTCAGGAGCTTCATAAAGTGGGATTATTTTCTATTATTTTTATAAAATACCAAGTTCTATAATAATAATAATAATAATAATAAGAAGAAGAAGAAGAAGAAGAAGAAGAAGAGGAAAAGAGAAAGAAGAAAAAGATAAAGAAATTCAGGAATTAAGAAATCGACATAGCAGTACAATCTGAAAGAAACACCTTCATGAAAACTATCGAGAAATTGTCTAAATACAAAGACATAAAAATCGAGATTAACAGGATGTGAGGAATGAAGACTGAGATTGTACCAATAGTAATTTGAGCACTGGGCCTCGTGAGAAAAGTAATGAACAATTTTACTCACAGTGTCACCGGTAACATCAACATGCCTAGAACATTGCCCTACTAGAAACATCTCATATACTAAGAAAATCGCTGTCAATAAAATGGCAATTCTCCGGTAGTACCTAAGGACCATAGTTTGGCTACAAAGCAGGAAATATAACATACACCAATAATAATAATAATAATAATAATAATAATAAGGACCTTGAAATCGAAGTCTCAAAAATGTAAAATAAGCGCGTTCTTAGATTTTTGTGGGCAGGTTTTTTTTTCCTCAAAAAATGCTCAGTGGAAAATGTCATGATGCCGTCTCTGACCTTAGGTCTCAGGTTGGGACCCAGAAAGAAATGAGTATACACCAGAAATTAAAGGAAATAATAATAATAATAATAATAATAATAATAATAATAATAATAACAAAAAACAACAACAATAATATAGGGCATGTAACAATTTTAGGGGACTTTATAATACACACAGAGACAGAACAATCAAAGGTAATCGCCCAAACATTGTGATTAGAGATCACAAACAAAAACATTTATACTTATTGATATAGCAGCACCTACAGGAGGCAATGTGTCTTCGAAGATTTTCAAAAAACCTTTTTTCAAAAAAAGATTTTCAAAATACAAGTAACTTGAAATTAAAATCTCAAAAATGTGGCACATGATACTATCGACTATTTTCCTCATCTTTGATGCCATATTTATCACAACGTTTCGGTCGTTGTACGCTCCGTCCTTCTTCAGTCAGTCCGAATAATGTAAATAGTGTATATAATACCTCATCTCAGGGATATAGATAGATTCTGAAGAGCCGAAACGTTGTGATAAACATGGCAACAAAGATGAGGACAATAGTCCGAATAATGTAAATAGTGTACATAATACCTCATCTCAGAGATATAAAAAGATTCTGAAGGGCCGAGACGTTGTGATAAACATGGCAACAAAGATGAGGACAATAGTCCGAATAATGTAATTAGTGTACATAATACCTCATCTCAGAGATATAAAAAGATTCTGAAGGGCCGAAACGTTGTGATAAACATGGCAACAAAGATGAGGACAATAGTCCGAATAATGTAAATAGTGTACACAATAGGTCATCTCAGAAATATAGATAGATAGTAAATAATTCCGTTTTAGAAACGCATCCCATCCATACTCGCGAACGATGAAGATTATATCTACAGCAACTCAAGGATGCGGAAGGAAATCAAGAAAGCAGAAACAAAAAAAGAATGTCATTAAAGAGCTATTGTGGGTTGAAACACTAAACGGTTAACTGAATGAACTAAAAACTGGCATCTCTTTTTTGGGAGGGTGGGGACAGAAATCGAAAATATCAAAAGGAAATAAACTTAAGAGACTCATCACGAAATATAACCTGCCATGAGGTAACATTGACAATCAAACTGAAGGCCAAACGCCTGTCAAGGAATGAGAAACAGTATGTATTCTACAAACATAACAAACATTTTGAAGAACTTGGTAAGAGAAACATTAAAGTTGACGATTCACCAACATGGGATTCAATAGAAAAAACTATGGAAAAACATGTGGGCTGAACCTCGATGCTTTACCACATATACACACTTGGAGACCAAGAATTTATGACAATAATGATGCAACACATGACTGGTCAGACGTCATTGCAGACGAATTTAGATCAGCTCTAGCAAAGTACCAGAAGTTGAAATCCCTTAGGATAGAGTATTCAAGTATTCATAACCCACTGGCCGCTATCTACTATCCGAGGTCATGAATAATCCTGAGACATCACCCTGGGGGTTAAGTAAAGGCTTAACCAACCTGCTAGCAAAAAACTACAGCTATAATGATTCCCAAAAATAATAGGCATGTCACCTGCTTAATAATTACTTACAAAATACTGACTTCAATAATCACCAACAGAACTTACTTATTCCTGGAAAAAATAATCATTTCTCTGAAGATCAACAGAGATAATACAAGATTCTTGTGGGTGCAAGGATCAAGATTTGATTAATAAGATGACACGAGAAAAATTCATAAAGAAATCTTGGCAGTGAATGAATAGATTACAAAATAGCTTTTGATAATATTCCTCTCTAGATGCATAATTAATAAATCAATAATAAATAATACAGATCTATAAAATTTCAGCCCAAATTATTGAATTTATTAACGTTATGCATGAATATGAGACCGCTCATAATTAAAACACAAACGGTGATGTTAAAATTAATAATATAAAATAAACCGCGGAATATACAAAGGGGATTTAGTTTCACCATTGCTCTTTTGACTTGTTTTTTTTTTCTGATCAACGATTCAAACAGGTGCCACAAAATTTGCAAACATACCATTAACCATTTCTTATAAGAAACGACTTCGGGCACTATGCGAAAAATAAAAACCCTGTCGAATACCTACATGAGATAGAAAATGATTGAAGTGATGATACCGGAATAGAATTTGTCCTGGTCACGTCTGATAAGACAATGTTTAAAGCGGAAGTATATAATAATATATGAACTAACACCTGCATATAAATATATATATATATATATATATATATATATATATATATATATATATATATATATATATATATATATATATATATATATATATGCATATATATATATATATATATATATATATGTTCGTGTCTAGCACCATAGTATTATATATATATATATATATATATATATATATATATATATATATATATATATATATATATGTTCCTTATGTGTTCGTGTAGCACCATAGTGTGGTATATAATATATATATGTATGGCGGTATATATATATATTTGTGTGTGTGTGTGTGAACATGATGTTTAAATAAAATAATAATAATATGGAATAATTTCAAAATCGTGGAATAAAGAGCCCAAAAGTAAAGTTGAAATTAAAAAGCGAGTCGAAATGCAAAATATATGAATTGCATTGTGGGATGTCAGATATTTTAGCAGACGAAACTGTACTAAGAGCCTATATGATCTAGCCTCACTCTCCTACATAGTGTTTCACAGATCAGACGAAGCCGAATAGTGCTTTTTAGTCGGCGACATTTTATCTACAAATCGCCCGGGAAAACAGAAACACTGTTAGAGCTGTAGAAATATTAAATAAGAAAGTAATTTAAAAAAAGTAATTTTCGTTCTTATTAACCATAGAAAATTCATTATTTATTCAACTGTTTTTAGCTTTTGGACAACAGTTACGTTTTAATTTATGTTTTTTTATTAATGACTGACAAGTCACTGATGGTCAGGTTTCATTATTGTGTTTTGTTTATTTGCGTGTGTCTTTTTTGCGGGAGTTTGTCTATGTAGAAAATGACCAAATGATAATTTGTTGCCGGTCTTACCTAATTTCAAGGATTTTCCTGCGCTATTAAACTATTTAAAATAAAATTTACAATGCCTTTTACAATCGCGACAAACGATCAATTGGATATTCTCTACGCTCACTAAATCCGAAAATGAAATATCTTATTCGCATACAAAAAATTACAATTAAAAGGTAACAGAAGTACATTGTAAAATAATTTAACCACACACACACAGATATATATATATATATATATATATATATATATATATATATATATATATATATATATATGCCTGTGTTTGCATTTGTGTGGGTTTGTGTGTATTTAGGTTGCATTAGGGGCAGAGGAAAGCAACGTCTATCATACTTAGAGACCTTGAGTAAATGGCTGACGGAACAAAGTTTTGGAGAAATAACAAAAAGACAAAATTTATTTGCAGCTACAATGGACAGAAAATTGTGGAGAGTCGTGATCGTTTACACCTTGAAGGGACACACCACATAAAGAACAAATGTCTTCATTTACTTTTACCTTAATCGACATCTTTTAACGAACGATAAATATTTGCTCAGCCGCAACATTGTACAAATAGTATCAAAATACTGTAATTCCCCATGTATAATACGCCTTCATACATAATACTTACTGGTAAAATTGTTCTGAAAGTGTGTGAAAATGCTTCTACTCATGAATAATACGCACCCCTTGTCTCGTAATTAAACACTATAAATTGTACCGCAGCAATTTCATTACGGCCAGCGTTACCTACTCTCATTAAAAAAATGTTTTTAAACATAGGATAATATTATTCTAATTTAGTTTCATGATAATTCTTATTTTATTTTACGGCAACATTTTAAAGATATTTTTGTATCTGTGCATAATACGCACTCCTGATTTTTCTTACTATTTTTTTTTTTTAGAAAAATGCATATTATAATGTGGAATTATGGTAATTCGGTTTTCGCTGTTACTGCCTTTGAAGATGCTGTCAATCACCCACGCTCTTCTCTCAAGTTTCGTGACATGCCAATACCTACAAATATGACAGAGTACAAGCATAGATATTAATATCTTTTCTCAAAGTATTAATGTTAATACAACCAGCTCCAGTGAATATTTGAACGCCGATTTCGAATTCTCTTTTCCGTGACTGATATCATAAATGCTACTTCGCATCCATGTTTGCTCGTTAAACAGGAATAGCAAATGGTCTCCCTGAACAAGAGGATAGGCGGTGAAAACATTATAATCTATCAGTTATGGAATAGGCTTGACATGTCCGTCAATAACGATAAAAGCAAAACTACATTCTTTCATGCTTTGCTCGTTTGCAGTCGACGATGACGTCAATTTGACAGAAGCGACATGATGAAAAATGAACCAATCAGCTGTTTCTTCTTGCAGCTTTTGTTTTCTCTATGTGAGATTTTTTTTTATGCGTCTTCTATCTGATTGTCACGATTTGTCGTTTGTTTCCTTATTTCGGCATTCCATTTTTTTTTAATTCTTTGTCGTGTTAGTCTTCCATTTTTTTAAAAAGTTAGATTCAATATGAGATTCAGTTCCCATCTCTATTTTTTTTTACTTTTTTTTATTTTCGTGCGTCATTTTCGTTTTTTTTTATTTTATGCGACAAAATTTATCTTCACAGCTTTCTTTTTAAGCGTAGAAGTTGTTTTGTATTTCGTGTTTCAACACTTGTTTTCCATATTGTGTTTCAGTTTCTTGGATTCATTATTTACTTTGATTCAAATTCTTTTTCTTTCTTTATTATTCCTTCCGTTCGTAGTGTAAATCGTATGTTCAATCATATATTAAAGATGCTGAAGAAATAGACTACTTCTTCCCTGTTGTAAATTTATAAGAGTCACATTAGACCATACATTGTTGGAGCTGCTCAATTCTCATATTCCAGACATAACAGAGTCCCAAACCCTTTTCGCGGTCTTGTTAGGAAATTCTTTTTTCTAATGTACAGCATCTTTCTTCGGAATGCTACTTTACAAGCCAACGTTAATCTATCACCATTTTCAGTGACAGTGTTCAGGGGATCTCCATTCTTTAGTTTCTCATCGATTCATCATTTATATACGCCTTGTTACTTCCACAGACTCGAATCAGCTTCATTGCATTCGTATTCAAACTGTAATCAAAATTGATCTTCGTCCTGATAAACTACATCCGCGTCCACGGTAAGACAATAAACTACATCCGCGTCCTGGGTAAGACGATAAACTACATCCACATCCTGGGCATGACGATAAACTACATCCACGTCCTGGGCATGACGATAAACTACATCTGCGTCCTGGGTAAGACGATAAACTACGTCCAACTGCAAGGCGTCTGGTCAGGAGGTTTTGAGGGGCGTGGAACCACCTCTTAATTGCTGGTGTTCCCAGTTCCACCCTGACCCGGGGTGGTTGCACCTGTAAGGGTCCCAGCTATTGGCAAATAGTTAACACCCAATCTTCTGTAAAAATAGGTTTTAATACCAGAAATACTTTGCAATAAAAAAAATTAATACCAGCAATAATTTTTGAAGGAAAAATTATTATCAGCAATGGTTTTTAAAAAAAAGTACCAGCAATACAAACAGTTATACATTCTTTGAAAAAAATATGACCAGCTATAGATTTCTTCAAGAAAAAATATTCCCAGGAATAGATTTTTGAAGAAAAACATATTACCAGCAATGAAAATTTTGTCGGCATTAAATAATCCATTGAGGTTGATATGCCGTAAAACAAATCAAAACAAAACAAACAAAATTGATCTTTAGAATCTTAACGTTTTCAAGCCAAGTATAAGTCTTAATTGTCCTCATCCTTCCAATCTTCAGACACTTCTTTCACTATAACCATTTAATGTTAACTATAATTTAGTTGAAATAAAATTCCATGAATTATTTTTTATGGTGCGGTAAGGAATTTTAAATAATAGCCTAGCAGACTATTACATCTTAAAGAATTGTATTTCCTCTGACTTCCTCATTTTGACCTTTGAGGTCAGATAGAGGAAAACAAAGAAAGTCGTTTTTCATTGTCTGAGCCGAACATCAATAAAAAAAACACACATTCTGTTTTGTGGTATTTGGTCAAGATGTCAGGATGATTAGTTTTAATTGTTCTGTCCGCGTATATTTCTTACAGAATCTATCTCGGTAAAGTCATTTAAATGCTATTCTTACCAATTTCATTCAGATTCTTTCGCATAAAATTATCAGATTTCCTAGTGCAGATATTGT
>CAHIKZ030005442.1:1410000-1417500 GCA_903632075.3 Acanthosepion pharaonis | reverse complement strand
GGAGCCGAGTGCTCCAATCACTAAGGAATGAATTTAACATTTTAATAATTTGGCAATATCAATATGTGGTCTTCAGTGTTCAATAACAGGGTCTTTTCTTATTTGCTTTATTTACATTATTCGGACTCTTATCCTCATCTTCATTGCCATATTTACAACGTTTCAGCCTCTATATCACGGAGATGATGTATTATGATTACTTGCAGTATTTACATTATTTGAACTGTTTTTCTCATCTTCATTGCTATATTCAAAGTTTCGGCCTCTATATCACAGAGATGAGGTATTATGATTACGTGCATTATTTAAATTATTCGAACGGTTTTTCTCATTTTCATCGCCATATTCACAACATTTCGGCCACTATATCACTGAGATGAGGTATTATGATTACTTCCATTATGTACATTATTCAAACTGTTTTTTCTCATCTTCATTGCCATATTCACAACGTTTCGGCCTCTATATCACTGAGATGTGGTATTAAGATTATTTTATTATTTACATTATTCGTACTGCCTTTCTCATCTTCATTGCCATATTCACAACGTTTCGGCCGTTGTACGCTAGAGCCTTCTCCACGTGATTGGAATTTCGAACCAAACCCTTTATTTCTTCCACCGCAAGAGATTGTTCTAGTTCCACATGCCATGCTTCTTCTTGATGTCTTATTTATTTAACTCTTTACTCAACTCTCCAAATTTTAGTTCACTACTGCTGTGGCCTGGTATTAAACGTTCAACTCTTTAGGTTTAGTCACTGGATCTAACTAAGATATTTATCCAATGGGCCAGTGGATAAAGACGTTGGTTAGATCCAGTGAGTTAAAGTGAAATAAGTGAGCCACCCGGAAAAGGCATGACATGTGGAACTAGAACAATCTAATACTTTCTTTTTTTTAAGTATTTTGCAGCGTCACTCGATGTATTGTGCTTTACTTATATTTATTCACCCTATCAATTTTGAAATTGTTGGCTTAATTTATTACAGAATAAGTCGCTTACTACTTTCGTGTTCTTTGAAAGAGATCATCATTAAGTCTTCTGTATTTTCTAGGTATCTTTGAAGGTTAATATTTGTATTTTTTTAGACAGTTCTAGTTAAACTAATCCTCTTCCACCTTCGGATCTGGACACATACAGACAATCAACATAAGACTTGGGATGATGCATGCGGTGGCAGGTCAGAAGCTTTCTCTTTTTGGCGCCCATTCGGTTAATGTCAGCTATGGTACAGTTAAGAATGTTGATACTGTATTGCAGTACATGGACAGCCATGGTGTTTATGGCTTGTATACTTTTTTTTTTAAATTCAGCTTGGCATTCACTACCAGACGCACACGCCCGTAGTACCCCTATCATTTGGATACGCTGTATTAATGCTAGGAAATTTGTCCCGGCTTTCCCGCATCAAAGGGCTGAGGTTTAATTTTTCTGCGAAAAAACGCAAGTAAAACTGCAAGATTAGAGCGAACAAACTCTCTCTTTTAGGCGCGTACGAATAAAGAAAAAACTCCTGCTCGGTGAGTAACAACAAAAGAAGTAAGAGTTTATTTACAACATATACAGAAAAAAAGGCAAAGGGATAAAAGGACGATTAGTAGAGAAAGAAAGGGAAAAGAGAAAATGTTCTTAACTTAAAAAGGCTTGCTCAAAATATTTCTTTGATCGCCTAAAGAGTTCTTTAAGCGATTAGATGTTATTGTTAAATTTCTGATAGAAACACTCACAGTTCTTGTAGAGTTGGAAATTTGTTCGCAGATGAAGGAAGCCTGCAGCTGAGTGAGATTTCTGCCAACCGTCTGTGAGGTCGATGATAGGAAGCTCCAGTACCTCTTTCCCCAAAGAAGAACTACTAAAAATGGCTGTCAAAAACGAATGTCGGTCTACTTACCTTCTCCATCATTTGGATATGCTGTATTCTATCTCCATCGCTAAGTCCTAGGTACCTATAGGCTACTTCTTGTTAAAGTTCCTAATCTTCTCCCTTCCTTGAATGTTGATTTTGCACATGTATCTGATCCTAAATGCATACCTATGTCGTCACTGAAACATTTCACAGTATTGAGGAGGCCCTGCAATTCATTGTCTTTGTTTGCAAAGATTTTGAGATCAGCCATGTAGAGTAGGTGATTAAGTGCTTTCTGGTTTAGTTTGTAACTATAGCTATTATTGTTTAATTCATGCTTAAGGGATAATAAGAACATACAAGACAGAATTGGTGACAGGGAGTCTCCTTGAAAGATTCTTCGTCGGATATTCAGTTGGTTGGAGATGGTAGTGCCTCTGGTGTAATTTAGGGTATTATTTTTTTAAAGCTTTTCACTCCAAGCAAGGCGGGAAACAACTAGGACGCAAGGGGTTACAGAGAATTGGAGCAAAACAAATAGGAATGAAGAGAAGGATAAGGGATAGATCAAGGCATCTGGAGATATCGATTGACATTACATTTGAATAGTTGGAAATTATAGCTATCAGGGAATCAGGAAGAGGGGAGAGAGTTCCCCAAACGAGGAGTGCGAGATATGAAGCTATTGGAGTAGAAGAGACGGCTACATTTAACAGTTTCGACAGTGAAAGGGTGAGAGCGATATACCAGTCTAGTAGAACGCTTAAATTCATGAAGTCTGGGAACCAGTGAAAGCAGCTCATCGAAGCAGTTACCATGAAAATATTTGTAAAAAAGAGAGAAGGAGGCGACGGCACGTCTGTGAGAGAGCAACTGCGGACGAGATGCCAGATCAGGGCCAATTACATTGCATATCCGTCTCTGGATCTTATCAAGGACCTTGAAACAAACAGAATGGGAACCAGACCATATATAGCAGCAATACTCCATGCAAGGGCAAATTATTATTATTATTATTATTATTATTATTATTATTCCTCCTTCTTCTGGACCGTCCGGATTTTCTTTTCAACCAGAGATCTTGCATTATGTGTGCTCTCAATCAAGAGCTCATTTCGCAAAACATTGCAAAGCGGACGTGTGAAGTGATTACATATTAGACTGTATTTCGATTTTCTTAAAGTAGGTCTTTACGTTCGGTGTGAGAGGTCACGACACCCAAACGATGTCTTCGACAACAGCGGTCTCGACGCCCCATCCCTCAACGCAAGCGAAATTATCCTGTCTGGTTTGGTGCCCCCCCATTGAATCATCAAGGAAGGGACACTAAGGAAGGTCCAAGTTAAATACACGATAGTAATGGCTCACTTGACAACCATCTTAACCTGACTATCCGAAGTTAAAGCGCACTAATAAATATTTACTAAAATTAGATTAGTTTAACTTACATCCACAAGTATGTGACAAAAGGTGAGGATAGAAATCCCAGTTGAGTAGTAGTCCTGTTATTTAACAACATACTGCAGTTCTTTTATGTTGCACACATACGCACATACATATGTGTGTGTGTATCTGGAAGAGAAACTACTATATATATATATATATATATATTTGTGGGGGGTGCAATAATACATGTTTATATAAATAATATTGATTTATTTGTAATGGCCTATCAACCCTTTTCATGTTATTTGAAGCCAGAAAATATTTTTTAGATTTTAAGACTTCGGTGGGAGCGCAGATAATGATAATATTTTTTACTGACATATGTCTCACTTATTAACACATTGCTGGGTGGGGAGTAAAGGTGGGGAGTAAAGGTGGGGAGTAAAGGTGGGGAGTAAAGGTGGGTTCAGGGTATTTAGAATTGGAACTCAGTTCTCCGTTTAAGAATTCCGACCCATTATCCATTATTCTAGACGTGCATCCAAGCTTACTGCATTTGGTTTTCCAAGAGGTTACAGCATTTGGTATTGCAAGAGATCGAGATAATGATCAAGGTCGACGTTGCTTAACTTCGATGATCATACAGGAACAGACCTTTCAACATTTCAACGTCATATGTCCGTAAGACTCTATGAATGTATAATAAGCTAAATCATGTATTATTGGAGAAAGCCTACAAGGAATAACTTTGGCTTTTGTTGATTTTCCCATGATGTTTACTATATCGATTTGAAGTGAGAGGGACATTTTAAAAGAACCTACCGAATATATATGCAATATTCCTATTACTTTCGACTATCATTAGCCGTTTTCTGGAAAGAAAGTTTAAGTCGATTTCCAGTGAAGGGTTTATTTTTGCTAACAGTAGAGAGATTGAAATGATCATGCATTGTGAGTTGAATAGATTTTAGCGTTACATTTCAAAGGCGTTTTAACATGTGCACACCCAGATTAAAACAAATTTGTTGACGATAAGCCTTTTAATGTAAAGATTCTCGTAATTGTTAATTTTTTTTTCACTCGGATTGGCAGACGTCAAAATACGGGAACACGCCATTAATAAAATTTATTTTAATCTCTGCACGCGAGTATCAAAAATGCCTTTATACCCTAAGGTCATTTTATTGACGTGACGCCACATCCAATTACACTAACATTAACGATCATTATAATCCCCGGACCGTTAAAACCATAAACGCTCCACAGATTCTCTCTGGCCTTTCAAGCTTCTTTCCTTGAAAATGACCAGCATTGTTCGAGAGTTCCTTTACAATTTTCTGCTTGACATTTAGCGGCTTAATGGAGATCGGAAGCAACTAATCAAAAGACTTAACAACTATTCGTTGACCGTTAAATTTATTAGAATAATATTCAATAATGATTGCTCCCTAAATGTGTAATATATAGAATTAGGAATGTTTGTCTGTTCGCGATATATAGCCAATAATTTTCATGTAAATACCTCACTTTGGCATTCAAACTTGTGTGACTCAAGGAGAGGTTTAATCTTATTGGGATTTGGTGAAACTTAAACTACTTCAGTAAGTGGCTACGATAAAATTATTATTCCCACTGGAAATTATAACTTTAAATAAATTTGTTATTCATGGGGAAATGTATGTACCTATTTTTTTATAATATGGATTTGTATTTTAAAATAACAATTACCGTTTGTCACCGTTCAGTGTAAAACTACAATTTTGATTATTAATTACTATACAAGAAACATATTTGTGTTTTGTAAAAGCAATATCCCCGAAATATTTGCCTCTTAAAATATATGCAGTGGTGAGAAACAAATATACGTACATATCAATTTTTTTTAATTTCTTGTATTCCCAACTAATGAATAAAGATACTTTTCATATAATTAACTATACACAGATGAATACTAACTCAATACGAATAGAAAACAGAAAAGACATTTATTTAATAGAAATAATTCCCATTTATCCATTTTAATAGGTAAAAAAAATATTCGTACAATACAGAAAATAGTACATAATCTTCATTTAGTACTTTGTAGAATAGCCATCAGTCACTCCAACAGCAACCAACCTCTTCTTACAGTTCTCAATTAAAGATTTTCAAATTTTAGATGGTATTTTTGTTCTATTCTTCTTCGCATCAGGGATGTTTGTTGAAGATCTCAATTGGATTTGAATTTTCAAATAACGCCACAAATTCTCGATTCGGTTTAAATCTGGGGAATGATATTACCATTTCAGGATATTTACATTATTTTCAGCAAGCTATTTCTTCGTAGATTTTGCAGTGTGCTTAGAATCATTATCTTATTGGAAGATCCAATCAGGAGGAAGTTCAAGATTTTCAAATGGAATCATTAAATTTGCTTCCAAAATATTTTCATCTGCTGCGGCATTTATTCTGCCATCTATTACTGATAGGTTGCCAGTACCTTTTTGTTCTATTATTTTTTCTGTTTTTGCCCTATGTTCAGGAAAAATTTCAACCTTGCATCTTCTGTTTTTTTCAATAGCAGTGGAGTCTTCCGAGGGGAGCGTGTCTTTAGATTGTTCCTATGAATTTCATTGCTTATTGTCCGTTTAGTGACACAAATTCTTGATAAAAGCAAATCATCCTGCAATTCTTGACGAGTAACTATTGGATTTTGTTTAACTTGATGCATTAATTTTCCAGTTGTCTGAGATTTTCTGTAAATTTTACCTTCTTTACCTTTCTTTTTACCTTGCTTAACAAGCAGTTCTTTTTGCGAATGTATAAATTATTTTACTTTTGCTATGATGAAAACATTCTTGCACGAATATCATTTGTCTAATGTTCTGTTTTTTTAGGCTAAAAACAACTACTGATGTCATTATTGGAACATTCTAGAATATTTCACTTGAATAATTTAGAGTACTAAAGCAATTTAAAAGTTTTAAAATCTGAAATTTGCGAGAACCGAACAGCCCGTAGATTAAATAAAGTGTTAAATTCGGAATTCGGAATACTCTCTAGATTGATATACACCCGAGGAATGCTGGAGGTACACTAACTGAAACGTTGTGATAACAACAAAGATGAGGGCTATAGTCCTCATGTGTGTTGGTATATATCTTGGGGTGTGTGTGTGGGGGGGTCAAATCTCTACTTACCACATCAAGCTATGCACGCCTCAGATAGAAATTTTGAGTTTCCTTCCTTTTTTATGGAAGAGCGTACACTGCTGGTGAATCGGAAGTGATATGGGATTGGACAATAAATAGTCAAGAGTCGTACGTTACAGTTTTTGGATATATGGGTGTACTAGTGAGCTAGCCAAAACGAGCTGACTCATTTTATAGTCCACCATGAGAAGGGTTAACCAATCAGAAAGCTCAAAATATTCAATCCGACGTGTATAAAGCCAGCCATTTTGTTTTTCTTCCCAAAATATCTCCACTGCCAACCTGATATCGAAGACTTAAAGAATTATAAAGAATTATAAAGAATTTTATGCTTTCACTCGATAAGCGGTCGGCAGCTGTTGTGCGAGAAGGGGTACTTTTATTTCCCAAGGCTAGTCTAAGATGGGCAAAATATGGCCGGTATGTGCATACCTACCCAGCTCGAAGGAAAGCTGTCATCCGGCCAAGATCAAATAACGTGCAATTTAACCAGCTGCCCACGAAAATAAAAATTAAAAAAAAACAGAAATACCGGTCCGGTGACGCAAAACAGTTCCCAATGCCACAATGAGCAATGGTGCCATGGTCAAGTAGCCTAAAGCTCTCAAAAAAATCCAAATTGCTCAGCAGAAGTAAGTAGTTCTGTAAATGAATCTGCTGGGAATGCACGCCGGAAAGAAATAAAATTGTATTTCTAAACTCCTCGGTATTGACAAATCCTCTTGCAGGTTGAAATAGCTATTTAAATGGCGTCATTTTTAATTCCCATTCTTGGTAATTTATTTATTTATATATATCCTCTTATAATAAACAGATTCAAATCTTTTTGTGGATCAGTTTTAATATACTTTATATTATTAAGATTCACTTGGATTATACACCAACGGATTATTACCTGTACATATATATGATGATAATCACGCTGAAACACCGGTTCTCGTACGATCACCGAAGTTAAGCAGCGTAGAGCCAGGTCAGTACTTAGATGGGGGACCGCTTGGGAACAGTCAGTGGGGGGGTGTAAAAGGTAGTGTCAGAGCTATGCCGCCCGGAACTTCGTTCCTGGTAGGGCAAC
>CAHIKZ030005442.1:1360000-1405000 GCA_903632075.3 Acanthosepion pharaonis | reverse complement strand
CTTTCAATCGGTTTAGACTTCTCCCGTCCCCTTGTCTTACCCCGCAGGTAAGTCCTTTAGTTATTATTTAGTGCTGTTCAGTTATTGCTCGCCCCAGATCACCCCAACTCTATCACCTACTTGGCTTGAACAACAGCAACACTAAAAAGGCATGTCTCCGTAACAAGTAGCGACAGGACTCATTAGCAAGCAGATTAGGTATATGGCTCTAAATTCACCACTCATAATTGACAATCTAATTTGAGGGGGAGCTGTTTAAGATTTAAAAGGTACCAACGGTTCTATTATATATAGAAATAGACACACTCACATACAAAAATACAGAGGCACACACACATGTCATTATTTTCTTGGGGGTACAAAATTTAATTATGGAAATAAAAATGGAAAGACGAGCTTTAACATTCATTCATTTAATAGGTGTCTTGTTTTAGCAAAGGATAAATTCACTCAAGAGACAACTTTTTCGTATGAATTTTAGTATCAGACGACATTTTTCTTTTGATCTCTCTTCAAAAAGCTATATATTAATGGATGATTGACAGTAACATTTCCTTATAATACGATACAAACAAAAGCCGCCTCTGACCTAGTGTAACAATTAAAAAAATGTATGTATTACTTTTACTGTGAAGCTAGCGTTTATCTGATAGATGTACACATATATTCATTATATATGAAAATATATACAAAGGATAAAAATAATACTTATAAAATCCCTAAGCGCACTCATATATATATATATATATATATATATATATAAGATCAGAAAAATCCAAGCGTATATTAATAGTGATGCAGATTAACCATCCAAACGTAACTGGACTTACGTGAAGGTAATCACTCAGTAGAGTATCTATCTTTGGACAGAGTGCGCTCAGAGGCTTCTCTGTCAAAGGACGGATGTAGCAACTGAGGAAAATAATACTAAGAGGTGCTCAGCCCTGGGGAATAGCTGCCCGAGGCCGCGCCCTCGCATTGCACCTGAGGGAGGGATTGGTGTTCGCACCGAGGCCAGCGCAACCGACGGTTGCGGTGGCTGAGGGGAATTTTTTCCTGTCCCGGGCGTACACGCTCGGGTACCCAGCTAAAAATAGATATTGTGTCACATCACGTCCTAGTGGTGGGACAGAGTAAATATCGCGTGTATTTTTCCTGATCTTATGTTTTATTACCAGCTCTACAGATTCTATTTTTCTGTATTGTGTATTGAGGACTTTTAAAAAAATATCCAAGTATTGGCCTAATATTTTTCTAGCATCATATATATATATATATATATATATATATATATATATATAATTTCCGTTTGACTGTTTATGTGACGTCATCTTGAGTCACTTAAAATTGGTTCCACCAAACGTGAGAACACCGTAGTTAAAAAAAAAAAAAAAACAGTTGGTTAAACCTACCGTATATACTCGTGTAAGACGCGATCTCGCGTATCGTGCGACCTTCAACTTTTCACTTATAAAAAATACTTTTATCATGTATCTTGTGTAGCATACTAGTTCCCTTTTGAGAGACCAAATTACAAAAGGTTAACTTCTTTTCCACTATCTCTTCATCCCATCTTCTAGTTAAATAAGTTAAAAAAGTAAAAGAGAATGATAAAATATCGTCAGTAACGTTATACTCGTCGCGTAAACGTGTACAGCTATAAACCACCGAACGAGAAACAACTAAACATTTTATAAACGTAAACAATGGAAAAGATGCATATTCGCTATGTTTGTATTTTATAATACGATACTAATATGTGAATATTACATGCATTATTATTGAATACAGTTAAGTAAAATTTCAGCTTTTTCAAATTCATATTTATTTTAAATCCAGCTGCAATTTTTGACTACACTAGATGGATATATAGTTTGGTCAACAGTGTAGCAAGGGCCAGCAATACATTCGCTAATTTTATATTTCGTGTATGAGGCGACCCACTTAAAATTCAAATCTCGCACAATACGCGAGTATATGGAGTACAAAGAACAATCTTTGAAACGATTGTAGAAACATTCGAAAGTAGTCGGGAAAAAATAATATAAAATAAAAATCAATATCAAATTGACCGATAATGCAAACAAGCAAAAACTTTCTGGTCTCTGGACGTCGGAATTGATAAGGTAATTTAATTTATTGCCCCTCTTATCCTAAAACAATTCTTACGGATTCTCCTTACTTCTTCCAATCTGAAGAAGCCACACCTAACAAGCGTCACCGCGGTGAAATGCGTCGTTTAAAAGCTTTCCACTTTGTATCATTATTAGACATTTTTGTTTCAGAGACTTTTATACACCGTACAAACATGCATATATATATATATATATATATATATATATATATATCAACATAAATATATATATATGTGTGTGTGTGTGTGTGCGTGTGTGTGCAAATATATAGAAAAATGGGAAAGAACACGTTAGGTTAATAATCCGAAGTCCTTTAGTATTTTCTTTTTTTTAAATAACAGTGCTCAATATATAAGTAGCGCCTAAATTTGACTTTGAAGATGGAATGCAGATTATGAGTGTCAGTAACATTACTGAAGGCGTGGATGATCTTTTTCCTCTCAGCATTGCTCGTTTGGGAAGACACTGGGGCTTACACAAAACGATGTTAACCCGTTCTTTTTCTAGTTGAATATTTTTAAGGGTTTCTCAGTGACTCATATGATAAATGGTGTCAATATGGCTAAACGTCTTATCGGAAAGCGTAGTTTCGTGGATTTAAATATTAAAAATTTCGTGGGAGGGACAATTATGCTGTTACACGATTTGGACAATTTTGCAGTTAAACCTGGTATATATATATATATATATATATATATATATGTATGTGTGTGTGTGTGTGTGTGTATATATATATATATATATATATATATATGTGTGTGTGTGTATATATATATATATATATATATATATATATATATTGATGCATAATTCATTAAATAATACAGACAAGTTTTGTCTATTTATTTTATGTAAATTCTTTTCACGTCTGATAAGCTTAATAACATTATCATTAAAGAAGAAAGAAAATCACAATATTGATCCATATTTTTTTAATACTATCTAACCTTTTGGCTTACATACGCCATTATCAAAGATGACAATTATATTACAATATATTAGGAAATACACGGACAAAACAGTTATGAGATTCTGTTTGTGTTTACACGGATGATTTCCAAGCAACGACAAACTCGTGCATATAAAACGCAGTAAAATGATAAATTCTACTTATCAAGAAAGGTAAGCACATCAGAAGAATTGATGTAAAAGTATTTATAGAAAAGATAGAAAAAGCTATATTACAGCGATTTGAATGTGATTGAATTCAAAATGCCAGGTCTGGACGAATAACATTAAATGACAAATGTTATTTGACACATATGCGTACACTAGCAGCATGACCCGGCGTTGCCCGGGCTTGATTAAAAAATCATACGTCCCATACAGCAATCGCTATCACTTGACTTAAAATACATTTGCCCTCCCTTGCCTTTAAAGAAGTGCCCTTTGACGTGCTGATGTTGCTACATACCTTACCTCTTGCCTATCTCACACTGCGATTTTTTTCTAAGCTGTATACTAAACATTAAATCTGTTACGAAAAAAGAACTAAACAAAATGAACACAAAACGATCAGCTTAAAAAAAAAGGACTTGTAACTGGCAAAACCAAATGAAAAAAGAATGTTAACAACAAATAATTTTCACACCCAACCCAGTTCTGCGCAATCAGAATCAACGTTGAGTTTAAGCAAGCGAATGAGCCAATTGGAGTAAAGTGCCATACAGATTTAAATTTTTCCCACTTGTGAGGAATGCAGCTATCGCTTTTTTTTTGCATGCTAGTTAACATTCGTGTCAGTCAGCTGTTGCCGCTCACGGTGGCCAATAGAATCTTCCTATTCGTGGCAGCCAGCTATAGGCTTTCACTCTGGCGAGTAGAAAATGGCCGAAAAATAAATGAAAACTGCCGTAGAAGCATGAAAACATCGATTATTTCTATATATCGATGGGAGTTGGGAAATGCAAAGTCGGTCTTGGCCTTTCCACAACTTGGAGCATGTGCATGTCAATTTTGGTGCAAATCCGTCGAAAATTGCCGTGAATCTACGGGCACACACACACACACACACACACACACACACACACACACACACACACACACATACACACACACACACACACACATCCTGCCTGACATAGATAATGATATATAATGAATGCTCAGCACATTGTCAACCGTTTTTCATTTAAAGGCGTGATGAAAAAATCCCGTAATAG
The DNA here is from genome assembly GCA_903632075.3 of Acanthosepion pharaonis. NCBI lineage: Eukaryota > Metazoa > Mollusca > Cephalopoda > Sepiida > Sepiidae > Acanthosepion > Acanthosepion pharaonis. The sequence goes on along the minus strand of CAHIKZ030005442.1, from coordinate 1,400,703 downwards.
ATAACGACGCAGAGCTTCGTATAAATACTTGTACTAATGAACAACATATAGTTTTGTACTACTTTCACCCCTGAAGATGATCTTGGAAGAAGATCGAAAGTACTTGAGAAATGAAAATAAAAGAAATTAGAATAGTTACTGCACATTTCTTTCAACCTTTAACATCAATTCACGGAAGATTACTCGTGAGTACGAACGGATTTTGTTAAAAATTAGCAGACATAATGTGTGTAGTTTATTCAATCAAACATGCTTAAAAGAGAATTTGCTGCCTAAATACACACACACACACACACGCACGCACACACACACACACACACACACACACACATGATCCACAAAAAGAGCTCAATGTATTTATTATAACAGAGCATATAAATTGTATAACAAGGAAAACAAAATTACCTCATAAGTATTGTCGAAATTTTAAATTTAAGGCACGATCATTAATGTTAATCTGGTTTGCTGAAAAGCCTGGGTATGTTTATGAGGATACAATGTGATGTAATTTGATATCTTCTAAACAAAATTGAGTAAAATATAGTCGTTGAATTTTCTTCGTTAGAGTAATATTTAAATTATTTAGCTTCTGATTAATTCATGCATTATATTTTAATATATTTTAAATTACGGGGTTTATGAATGTAATTGTTTTCTTTACATTTTTTAACATTTATATAGTCATGTATATCGTCATTTTACAGGTATATTCTAACAGAAATGTCAAATACACATTCACACACACACATTCACACACACACACACAGACACAGAGACACACAGACACAGAGACACACACACACACACACACATATATATATATATATATATATATATGAAGTACAAGTAGTACATCCGTTGGTATATAATCCAAGTTGATCCTAATAATATAAAATATTAAAACTGATCCATAAAAAGAGCTCAATGTATTTATTATAACAAAGCATATAAATAACAAAGAAAACAAAATTACCTTATGTGTATATAGACTATTTCTATTAACGTTAATACGCTCGTTTTATTCAACTCAATATGTTAGAGTTGAATAAAGCCAGCGTATTAACATTGTTATAAATAATCTATACACATGAGATAATTGTTTTCCGTCTTAAATAATAATATATACATACATGTTTAATACATCATTAATTTAATATGATTAATATTAATATTGAATATTAATTTTAATTGTGCTTCCTCTCTTTGTATTTTCCTTTCTTTTTCTTACTGAAATCAAACAGTATCTCTGATATGCTTCCTTTCGTCTTTCAGTTACTGGCAGACCGTTTATTTTTTTATTTTTTATTTCTTTTTTCTTTCCTTTTATTCTTTGCCTGTGTATCTCCACTTCACAACAGCAGATTTAAACAGCATAGCTAAAAATTAGTGAATAGTTCTAGCAGCCACCCTCTTGACCCATAGCAGAACTACCTCTTTAAAGAACTTGATGTAGTCCATTATGTTGAGTCTGAGGCCCTCAACAACCTATTCGGGAGTTCTTTTCTTATCAGAACGATCAAAGTGACTTTTACAAGATGCCTTACCTTCGTAATCACCATTAGACTCATCCAACTCTAAATTGTCGTCTAAATTACACGAATATCAAAATAACGCCGACATCTCGTTTTAACAGATATATTTAACAAAATTACACAAAAATATCTTAAATACCTGCTTAACGACAAACAGATCGTTCGACATCAGAAGAAACTTAGAAAAAACGTTTAACAAATATTCCCCGTCCGTCCTGTTTTAGTTTCTTTCTTCTTAACGTCTCTTAAAGTTTGAACAGATTCTTTATGGTTAAGTATAAATGCCTTTTTCGTTTCCATTTTCGCTAAAACATCGTCGTTGCTCATATGTACCGTCTACGTCAAGGGTCGGCAACCTACGGCCCGCGGGCCGAATCCGGCCCGTGAAGGCATTTTGACCGACCCGCGAGCCTGATTACCAATTAGATTATCTGCCAGTTATCTTTCATGAGACTTATTTTACCAAGTTGCGTTGCCTACGTTTAATGTTAAATAATGGATACATATTCATTATGACCCTTGGCTACATTAAAAGATAACAGAAGCGAAAGGAACGATAAAGTGAAAGATGCCAGGGAGGGACTGACATGTGAGGTAGCAGAAATCTATAAACAGTTAAACATACGTGCATTATACATACATGCCTCATGAATGTGTGGATGATACCGCATGTGTATGTACGCAAGTGTATATGTTTGCAACTATTTGTACTCGTATGTATGGGTATATGTGCTTCGTTTTTGTTTGATGTGTGTGTGTGTGTGGTTCGTTTGTGGAACAATTTTCAATAACAGTTTCAAACCTACACGTCATAATTTCATCCATTTTCACTTCGATTTTTTTCACTTTGAAGTATTTTGACGTTCCTTAAGTAAAAGTAATTTTTGTTAGGTGTTTTTTTAATTTTAGATTTTCTTTTGTTTTTCTGATTTCTCAATGTTTATTTTCATTATGGTTTTAAATATTTAGGTTGACAGTGGTCTGCATATGTAATTTTCCTTAATTTTTTATTAATGGCCTTCGTCCGGCCCGCGACCCGTCATTATAACGTGGGGTCGATTGAGTTGCCGACCCCTGATCTACGTTATCCTAGGCAGCCTCCTGTAGAACCACATTTCTCTTGTTTCAAGTATCTTCATCTGTGAGGACACTGTCCAGCAATCACTGATATAATTGTTACAGTTTTTTGTGTATATATGTATATAACTAGTGAGTTAGTGAAAATGACTTAACTCCCTTTATAGTCCACCAATAGAAGGTTAGCCAATCAGAAGCCGCAGAACATTGTATCCGTCGTGTATAAATGCGGCCATTTTTGTTTCTCCTACCGGAATGACCAGTGCCAACTTGACAGGCGAAGATGACAGAGGTCCGTAGATCGAAACTACGCTCTGCTATTTTACTGCAATATCCACTGCTAACCTGAACTACGCTTTCATACTGTCTCCGAAATATTCACTGCTAACCTCTGGATTCTATACTCGAAGACGACCGTCATTAATTTGTAACAATAATAACACTGATATAACGTAAAAATTAGTTTTTTTTTTCCTTATTTCTAAAAACATTCTTATTTCTAAAGACTTTGCTTAATAACGACTGCCGTAATAATAAAGATAATCCTGACTAAACATCGATAATCCTGACTAAACATCGATAATCCTGACTAAACATCGATTATACCCAAATTATAAATAGCATTTTCAGTGCTTTTGAGAATTTGAATTTGTCGCATTAGAGCGTAACGAAGGTATACGTTGTGTTACTTGTTTCTTTGCGTGTGTGTTCTTATATTTAAATCATTGAATGTGTGCGCCCGTATTTGCTTTTAGCGCCGTCACTGTGTGAATTCTGTGATTTCCTGTATCTGTGTGAGTGCATTGTGCATGGTTTCCATGATTCTCCTGACTGGAGGCGGTGGGAGCGGATGCATTTTATTTTCTTGCTTTGTGTTTGTTAAGAGTATGCCCCCACTCCGTATTTGAGTGGAGCAAAAATAGATTTGGGAAAGAGAGACTCTTTATTCTGGGTTTATATCAACGAATATGGTTGTGTGCATCAGCAAGTTAGTATGTATATGTACGGAATTTGTATAATGATATATTCAAATAAAGAAAAGTGTTTGTTTTTTTAAAGTAAAATTTTGCATTTAAATTAATTTATACGTCAAAACAAAAATAGGATAATATTTCTAAAGTTTCAACTATTTTCTAAAGTTTCAACTAATTGGAATATCGATTAAAAGTTTTGGGTTGAATTTAAATATTTGATTCTCTTGGATGTATTATTGTCATATTATTTTTTTTAATGAATGTTATTTTCGTTTTGTTGTGAAATTTGTTAGGTTTTTTATCAGAAATTTTAGATTTACTTTACGTTTTTTTTTTAAAAAATCAAGTCTAGATGAGTGCAATCCAACGTAAAAAGTCGCGCGGCTTCAATCAGTGGTCAGGTTAGCTCCAATTTCTCCATTCAAATATGACCCATGGGATAATAGCCTAAAGCGTTGCGTGAACTTTATAATATTTTTCTCAGATTGCCTAAAGCCTCAAGGTGTTTGAATTTCTGGGATAGAGGAAAAATATTTACACTATTTTAAATTAAGATTATTGTCCATATCTTTGTTGTTAACACAACGTCTCGGCTGTTGTACCCACCGGCCTTCTTCAGATTTATGTCGATCTGATTCACCTGCAAGAAATTTAAAACTGAGGCCTTATTTAATCTACGGTGTAAAGAGCGTTCTCGTTCTACTGAGCATGTTTAGTTCTACTTTTGAGTATTACTCAGTTATAGCTCACCTCTTTCCACTGAGTGCAAATCAGTGTATATAATGTAATTAGTGGAAACGAATGAGCAATAATAGAAAAGTACCAATGAACTAGACAATATCCATAGACAAATAGTTAAATGTCTTGAAATGTCTATATTTCTCAGATGAGCTATTATGTACACTATTTACATTATTCGGACTATTGTCCTCATCTTTGTTGCCATATTTATCACAACGTTTCGGCCCTTCAGTATCTGTCGATATTTCTGAGATGAGATATTATGTACACTGTTTACATTATTCGGACTATGGTCCGCTTCTTTGTCGCCATATTTATCACAAAGTTTCGGCCCTTCAGTATCTGTCTATATTTCTGAGATGAGGCATTATGTACACTATTTACATTATTCGGACTATTGTCCTCATCTTTGTAGCCATATTTATTACAACGTTTCGGTCCTTCAGTATCTGTGAATATTTCTGAGATGAAATATTATGTACACTGTTTACATTATTCGGACTATTGTTCTCTTCTTTGTCGCCATATTTATCACAACGTTTCGGCACTTCAGTATCTGTCTATATTTCTGAGATGAGATATTATGTACACTGTTTACATTATTCGGACTATTGTTCTCGTCTTTGTCGCCATATTTATCACAACGTTTCGACCTTTCAGTATCTGTCTATATTTCTGAGATTAGGCATTATGTACACTATTTACATTATTCGGACTATTGTCCTCATCTTTGTAGCCATATTTATTACAACGTTTCGGCCCTTCAGTATCTGTCTATATTTCTGAGATGAGGTATTATGTACATTATTTACATTATTCGGACTATTGTCCTCATCTTTGTATTAAACTCACACTCTTGTGGGCCTTGTCACTGGATCTAACCAACGCCTTGATCCACTGACAGGACCCAAATACCCTCTTTAGGCAGTGGAGAACTTTCAGAGGCAAATTAACAGGAGATAACTGATAACTTACATCCATTTAACATGGAACGTGGAACTAGAACAGTCTACCCCAGTGAGCGAAATAAAGGGTTCAGTTACACATTCCAACCACCTGAAGAAGGCTGGAGCGAACAACGGCCGAAACTTTTAATAAATATGGCAACAAAGATGAGGACAATACTCCGAACAATGTAAATAAAGACTTGAGATATGCGTTTAAATATATTCGACGAAAATAGATCAACCAATCTGTGGACTTACACCTTATTATTAAAGATAATTTTTTTCTTTTTATTATTAATCTGCGAAATAGCGCATTGTTGCGACCATAGCAAAAATAGAGCAGTGCTTACTAATTTGTTAATCCAGTGGGCATTAAAGTATTGATTCAGGCGATTATAAACAGAAGGATTTGGGGATTACGTTGGGTGCTGTTTGCGAAAGTTTTGAAGGCTGATGAATATTTGGTTAATTTTGTTTAGCGGCATAACAACATCTTAATTGGTTTATTTAATGCTAAAATCTAAATATTTTGTTACGTAATTTTATGTTTTCAACGACAGTTATTTTGTACATGAAATATACTCACTTGGTTGCGTTTAAAAGTTGGTGGACGCAGATTTGAATATTTAATTTAAATTAATATTTAATTTAAAACTTTAGTCTTTGTACTTGAACGTCAATGAATATTGCATTTGTTGTTTAAATATTGAGTACATTTTGGGGGGAGACGCACACACATAAACACACACATATATAAGTGTGTGTACATTGTCATCCACAGACAGAGAGTATCACATCTGATCAGTGTGACAGACATCCGATTGCTCCAAGCCGTGATCGCAACCCGACTGATTCGGCAACAGTCGGAGATTTCCCCCCTAAGCCATTGGCGCACCGTTGAAAGAAAAGCGTATTATGTATATTCTGTGAATAAACAACAGCAATGACTGACAGTGCTCAATTTAGCGAAGGGAAAGAGCCGTGTAATATTAGTAGTCATTGTTTAAAATTCGCCCATATCTCTTAACAGTGCACAACTGAATTTAAGGTTTCGAGTGCGTATATACTAAAACACTGTAAAATCAGCACATAACGTAGAAAAATATACATATGAGTAAATGAATAGGAGAAGCTACGACAACAAAACATCCTTTACAAATAGTAAATACACAACGAGTACAAAGCTTTCTAAACATATATGGGAAATTACAAAAACAAAACCAAATCACACCAAAAATATTATGGAAATTAAGGTAAACAGAAACAGCCTACAATAATAAATACCTAAATTGGAGGAGAAAATAGCTATAATTACCAGAACAAAACAAACGACTAATTAAACGATCAGAACTCATCTCAAAATGCAGACACAAAAACAATTTGTTACTATGTTACTTAAAAATAAGCGAAATAAAATAAAATAGGCTAAATCGTTAAATACTGGACAAATAAACAAACTACGAATGCATACTTAACACAAGTTATTGTAATAATATTAATCAACAACAAATAAGTAAGTAATCAACAATAACTCAGTAGCTACATAGGGCTGCATCCGAGTCCACAATTATTTGTACTCAATAGCATGTAGAATAATCTGAAACTCATTCACCAAATAAACGTCAGTATAATCCAATAGATCTTGGGCTCCTATTAGAATTATCATTTATTTATTTACACCAGGTCCTCGAGTTATGTCGGACGTGACGTACGGCGTTTCGTGGTTACGACGCCACCACCCATAATACAATATGTCGTCATGCGGCGCTATATGAGGAACTGCACGCCATATTGAATTTTCTACATTCGCTATCTCTTGTTTGCGTCTTTTTTTGAGGGAAGTACTTTTTCCCTTCATGACAGCTCCCAAACGTACGACAGACTCGTTGGTGCTTATGTAGGTGAGTTCCGACCTGCGTCGAAAACCAGTTTACATCGCGCCGTAGGAACAGATCTCCGACGTAAGTCGAGGACCAAATGTATTTGGTTAGTTGTGTGATTCTTAATTTAACATCTTTTTCACGTAATTGAAAAGACACTGATGCTCTATTTTCTAAATCCATAAAATGTTGCATATTTCAGACTTGAAGACATTACTATTATTATTATTGCCATTTTTTGTTTTGTCATGGGCACGTGTGAGACTGGTTAGCACGATCCCTTTTCGACCATGCGTACCGGTTTCGAATTTCAGCATCTCTGGAAGCTGACTTTGTTATGTTATCATCCTAGGGTGGTTACTCTAGCGTGTGACACCTTTGGAAAATGCCCCCAAACTATACCACATGATAACCAAAGCCTTGTTAGTGAAAGTGGGTAGAGAGAACTAGTTGAGAATCTTCAATGGTTGTGCTGTCAGAAAGTCCCAAGTCATCTTGCCACCTGTACACTTTACCGGAACACAATAGTGATTGCGTTGAAAAACAGGTTCTCGTACGATCGACGATGATAAGCAACGTCGAACCAAGTCAGTAGCTACATGGGTGACTGTTTGAGAATACCATGTGCTGTAAGCTTCGATGTGCGGGTGTTATAATGGATAACGCCTCGGAATTGGAAATCAGAGATGCGTATTCCAGTTCCATTCGGACTGGTTCTATTTACTTACACACAAATAGCCTCGGAAAAGGTATGAATACCCCTCTACTCGTAAATTAATAAGACATGTATCAATAAAGTCATTATTATCTCCAAAAAGAAGTTACTATCTAAAAATATTTCCTTGCTTTAAATAACCTGCAAAAGGTTGATAAACCGTAAAAAACGGATAAAAAATAACAATAGGCATAAATTGACAGTATCTTTACGTAACGCCTAAAATTATATGTTGCTGTCTATCCTCTTTTCAATAATTTTCATAGCTTTTTTTTTTAAATTTCCAGCTCATTTGCTCTTTTCATCGAGCCTCTTGGGGACGATTCCCAGTGCTCAGGAACGACTGTCACCTTTCTTATTCACAGCTTTCTCACTTCACTGTCGTGAAGCACGAGATTATCATTGCTTTTCATTTTCTTTTTTTATTATCGATATTCACAACGACAGAAAACAAGATTCCAGGCCGAAAATAAAATGGTTCTCATAAACATCACAACGGAGTGGGGAAAAATGTTTCTTCATTTTCTGATTACAGATGAACAGCCAATGTTGTCATGTTGCCTTCCCTCGATTCTCAATTACATGATTATCTCCCTTTGCCGTTTGCCCAAGGGAAATTTTAGGAAATCCTCAGCAAACGAAATGTTTATTTATTTTCGTGTTTGCTTTTTTTTTTCCCTGTAATCTTTGTATTTTATGACTTTCGTTATTGTCTCTGTTTTTCTGCTGTTAGAAAAGAAAGTGTTTGAGGTGGGAGTAGAAGTCCTTGTTGAAACTAGGGCAATGTTTCTTTATCTTTCCTGTAGGTATATTCATTTTTTTCTCAGCGAGATCTTCATAACCGTTACTGCTGTCGGTGTATCAAGGTTGTTTTTATAAAGTGTATTTTTTTCTTTTTAGTTTATTTTAATTAAAAAAAAGAGAGAGATGAGCTTCAGCATTACGGATAACGCTTTCCTGTGACATGATGAGATAAGTTTTGGATATGCATTTCGATGTTTCCCCCAATGAATCATCCAAGGACCCTTTTTCCTTGTGTGTTTTTTTTAATGAAATTCGTGATACATTTTTGTGATTTTTCCTTGATTATTTCATTTTTTCTTAAATATTTTCACGCTTTTTGTTATCCTTTCTTTTGTTATTTTTATGTCTTTATTCTGCTCGTTTTATTCAATTAAAAAGTCATTCTCTGTTTTTTTATTCTTTTTCATTCCTCTCTTTTATATTTCAAATTTTTCTTTGTTCATTCTTATTTTTATATTCATTCATTTTTTTACTTTCATCCTGCTATTCATTCATTCAGTCATTTTATTTTCCTTTCATTTAATGTACTTTTTATTTCTACTTTCTTTCTTTCTAAATAACTTTTCCAGATTCCCAGAACGAATATTTTCTTTCTTTCTTTCTTTCTTTCTTTCTTTCTTTCTTTCTTTCTTTCTAGTTCAAATATTATTTCTTTCTTTTTCCAGGACAAATATTATTTCTATTTTTTTTCCAAATCAAATAGTATTTCTTTCTTTCTTTCTTTCTTTCTTTCTTTCTTTCTTTCTAGATCAAATATTCTTTCTTTCTTTTTTTTCCAGAACATATTTTTTGCTTTTCAGAAGAAATATTATCTCTCTTTATTTCTTTCTTTCTTTCTTCCTTTCTTTTTCCAAAATAATTATTTTTCTTTCTCGAAGACATATTCCCTCTTTATTTATTTATTTACTTATTCATTTATTTATTTTCCAGAAGAAATACTTTGCTTTCCAGAAGAAATAACATCTCTCTCTCACTCTCTCTCTCTCTCTCTCTTTTTTCTTTTTTTGTTTTACGACAAAGAACAAATATTTATTCTTTCTTTCTTTTTCTCTGTATTTTGTCGACTCTTCTTCGGCGTTCTCCTTCATATAATGGGGTAGAGGATGTTGATACACTCCCAAACAACCTATGCCACCCTTATTCGCACATTGTGTGTTTTAGTCCCCATATATGAGCGAGTGAACATCCGTAAGTAATGTCACAGACCGGTCGGATATCTATGACTAAATGAGGAGTTATGTCCCCTTGATTTCCGGGTCGACGATATATGTATACTCGGGGAATCACGCCTGGTTCATATTTCCTGGATTATTTGCCCTTTAAATAAGGCTGCTGCAAATGAACGTTTTCTCAGCGTTGATGTTATCCCTCTCATAGTCAGGGGTCTTAAACTTCAAAGGATGCGATCCTATCAGTAGGTGTACAATATCGTTGCTATTGTACTGCCATTTGCGTTAATGGGCTCTGGGCTGTCTAGTAATCACCGGTGTGATTTCTAGATGCCAGCTGTATCACCAGACGATTTGATGCAAGTTATTAAAGCATGCATCTCCTGTAGGTGCGAGTGTGTGACACTATTTAGGTTTGCGTGCAAAAAAAAAGGCGAGAATTAAATTAGGAGATAAAAATCTATCACGAAAAGACGATGTTATTTTTTTCTAACAAGGAAAAGTGATAAAGATTTTATTTTCATTAGCGAAGAAAGTAAGGTCGCGGATCTGTCGCGTTTGATTTAGGACGGCGCACCGAATGGTGAAAATTTCAGGTCGGTCAGGTGGCCTACGGGGCAGAATTCTGAGAGATGAAAATTAATTGGGTCGCGAAAATCAAAAATGTCCGTTGGACCAACCGCAGAGTTACAAAGAAAGAAAGACTGACCCATTAACTATCTACGGAGATGTCGTTTGGAAAAGGTACCTGTTTTGTATCAAGAGCTGGCCATGATAGCAAAATTATTTTATCAGAACGAATAAATGGCTGTGGATATCGCCAGATGACCACCCACTTTGGCGAAGGTCTCGATTGATAAAGTCCAGGTGACATTCGGTTAAGATAAGAGTCTAAGGATTTGTTGTCGAAAAGAAGAAAAAGAAAGAAAAGAAAAAGAAAAAGAAAGATAATTTTTTTTCTTTGAGCAAGATTTTTTAAACCGAGGCTAGTCTAGCCACACCCACACTGCTGGACGTCCATTGGCTGAATGATGGCGTGAGCGGTAGGCGAAGGTAATCATATGAAGAAGGAGGGGAGGCCTGTTGACGCCCCACTGAAGGGATCCGTGTGAGATGCCACTATGAGAGAGAGGGGAAACCCATTGACACCCTCTGAGTGTATGGGTGTGATACCAATATGAGAAAGGAAGAATTTGAGAGGACGAAAAACGTCCAAATATAGAAATTAATAATTCTTCCTGACCGAGAACAAAGAAAAACCCTTAATGCGGATTTAGAATTATCAAAGAACCTAAAACCCCGACAAGCCCACCGCGGTTTTGGTCGGCGTCCATATAAGCAGAGTCGCAACGAGTAGACGGCAGTTGAGTTGAGTTCGCAGTTCGCAGCTGAGCAGCTGAGTAGTTGGGTTGGAGTTGCAGAGTGAGACCCGCCTTGCAGGAATCTGACTGAAAGATCCCACGCAATCACGACCTCAACTTCTACCAAGAACAGCTTATTTTTGAAGAACGACTTACACCACCAAAACAAGTTTTACGAATATCGCCTGAAGATACACCAAGAACCAGTTTCTTAAAGAACAAAAACTTAAGATGCTAAGACTCGCCTAACAAACACAAAGTGTAACGTAACCATATAAGCGGGTTGGGAGAAAGACGCAATCTTGTATTTGGCAACCAGATATAAAATATTGTTATCCTTTTTTAACACATTTGGACTTTTCGAGTTATTATTTTATTTTCTTTTACATATACTTGTGCGGTGTTACCCTTGTCCGGACTCAGCTTGCATTACGGCCCGGCGACTGATTTATTTCGTCTACCTAAGATCAAATCACAACGTGGGTAGGTTAGACTAGAAATCAAAACAGTTACTTCGGTAACCAGACGTTGGAGGCGAGCTAGGAATGACAGGGCTGATACCGAATCTAACCAGATTCCCATCCGAATCAGTAAAAGGTTAGAACGTCACATTTGGTGCCGGGACCAATACCAAGTCAGTTGGTCGTCACAGGACAGGATAGGACGGCGACGTCGCAGAGACTGACGGGGTGACGTCACAATTGGCGCCGCGAACAGGACAGCACGGTGGGCGCGGCCAGGCAGACGTCACGATTGGCGCCGCGTCACCGGGGGACGTCATAAGTGTTTCACTGCTTAGTTTTCTCTCAAACACATTTATCTACACATTGACACAGTTAAACTAAAAATATCAAATACATCTTCACAAACGAAAAATTAGACCCATTTCCTCCATCTCCTACATCAATGTGAGTAATTTGCGTTCTAATTTTCCAGAGATGGAACTCCATGTACTTGATGTCAAATCACCCCTAATAACTGTTGACCATGTTCACCATAGTCTATGAATAAAGAATATAGCGTAGTACGTAATCTTTTCAATGAAACAACGTTAAAGACTAACGCTGACGAATCAGACACTCTACTGAATCTGACTATATCGCCAATACCACCAGCAGCTGTTCCGTAATTCTTCAGTCTTCGATATCAAAGGCTGGCAGTGAATATTTGGGAAAAACATGGCCGCCTTTATACACGTCGCTTTGAATTTTTGAGCCTTCTGATTGGTTAGCCCTCCAATTGGTGAAAATAAAAATGGGTCAGCTTATTTTGGCTGGCTCACTAGTACACCAGGGTACCCAAAAATTCCAACAATAACTAATCTGGATCATCTAAATTGTAATGGCTACAGACTCATCGACTATATCAAGGACTATACTGCAGAGACACAAAAGAGGACACTGATCCCCTGTATATGGGCTCCCGAGTAGCACGTATCCGCAGTACCACCTTCATAACAAAATGAAGCAACGTTATTTAATCATTCATACTTTCTCTCTTTCATTTTCCCCTCTTGCTTCTCTATATTTATATTTAATATATATACATATATTATAGTCGTCCACATACCAGCCTGTTTCGCTGTATGACAGCTCATTAATGTGGTTAGTCGTCCGATTGTTTCAAACAGGGATCGAAATCCGACGATTTGGCATCAGCCAGAGATCCTAAGTTATCGGCGCACGGCAGAAAAAGGAAAATTTTTTTAACGTATTATATACGGATGTAAACAAACAAGAGCAGCAAGAGTGCTCAATTCATTAATGAAGAGCGGTGCTTTAATAGCGGCGGCGGCGGCTACTGTTTTTAAATTACCCTTTTCTCTATAGTGCCCAATCGAATATATACATACATTATATATATTATATGGATTATGTTATATATATATATATATATATATATATATATATATATATATATATATTTTTTTTTTTTTATATATATATATATATATATATATATATATATGTGTGTGTGTGTGTGTGTGTGTGTGTGTGCTTTATCATATTTCTCATCGTCGATTCAGTAGTTTTCTTCTTTTCCTTTAATTATCGTTCATTAATTCTTAGGGGCTTACGACCAATTTTCACGCAGAAGCACCGGTTCCCGGACTATTATTTCACGCTTGTAGAAGTCTCTTTTTGCTTTTACGCTTTCCAGTCTTTTGATCTTCCTTATTTTCTGTTTCATTAATTTCACTTCTTTCATGGTTCTTGTTCCTTAATAATTTTTTTTCTTATAATTTTTACACTCAGTAAACTACTGTATGTTATTAACTTATTGTCTCATATGAGATTAATGATTAAAAAAATATTATAAGAATAGAAAATATCTGAATGTAAAATAATTAGTTAATAATTAATAATCATATTGAATAATTAATAACATATTATCTTAATAATTATTATATATAATATATATAATATTATATTACAGTAATAATGATCAATAATTAATTAATAATTAATTAATGTAAATTGATACAGATCTGGGCCTAACAAATCCGCCATATAAAAAACGACCTGGTGAGACTTTGGCCTTATATTACATCAAATAATTCTACATAACGGGCTACCCGTTATGTAGAATTATTTGATGTAATATATAATTTGTCAAGAATAGGCCGATTTTCGAAACGATTCAACATTATCTACAATGTCCTCGATGGTAAGCGTAATATTGTTATGAGGATGGTATAATTTCGTCCTTGGAATTTCAGTTCTTCCCTTCTTTTCACCGATGATTCAAAGGATTATTCTTGCGACAAATACAATCTAAATTACTCCTTATTGTTGGGAAAATAGGCTCAAAATTACTTCTTCCATTACTGTTAGTATTGCAGCTGTAACAATATTTTACAGGAAAGAATTCAGAAAAGCAATTACGGATTCTCTTCTCATCAGTATTCAAATCTTTTCTTTTTTAATTACTAAACAGTTTTTCTTAAAACTTATTTATATGTTGTTGTTTTTTCAAGTACACGAACTCTGGCGTACTCGAATTATGACATAGATCGGGTTCCCAAGTCTCTTTTAAGAGTGACTTTAAGAAAAGGATCATAAAGAATGGTGATTTTCACAGAAAATAAAAATTGCGCGCAAAATAAATGTAAACAAACTATAGAGATTGTTACGTATACGAAGGAAGATTATGCCGAAATAAAGTGTCGAATAAAGATAAAATATATTTTTTTTTTATTTATAAATTCTTATAACTTTTTCTTACATAGGACGCAGAAGGTAAAAGGCCGATGGTCTTAAAAGCCCTCCGCAGTAGCTTGCGTAAAGTCTGTCCGAAGACCATCATCTCGGCTAGCTGAATAATATATGTACAAACTTGAATGTTAAAACCAAATAAACCATTGACTAAAAATTACACAATGTTTTAACGAATGATCAAGAAATTACAGGTTTTCGACACAATTCAGCATTATCCACAATGTCTTTGACGAAAATTGTAATCCTTTCGTCCTTAAAATTTCAGTTCTTCCACTTTTTTACCGAAGATTCAAGGAATTATTGACGTGAAAAACAGATTCTAAATTACTCCTTATTGTTGTGAAAAAATAGGCTCAAAATTACTTCTTCCATTATTGTTAGTATTGCAGATGTAACAATATTTTACAGGAAAGAATTCGGGAGAGCAATTACGCTTTCTCTACTCAAGAGTAATGAACGAATTTTTTTTTTTTTCAAAATTGCGTTACAATATTATTCAACCTGAATAGGTTTTAACATATCTCGATTATTACACATATTGTCAAACTATAAGCGTCATAAATGTTTCAAGAACGATTGACGTTCTTATGAAAAAAAACAAACAAACAAAAAACGTTGATCTAATACGCCAGCGTATTCCCTTACTCGTTGATAGACACGAAATGGTTTCCGACGCTTATAATGGAAATGAAAGAACATGAAACGTACAAAAGGAATCACATTTTACAAAATTTCAACTTTAACATAAAAAAATATTGAGAATTCACAATCGAATATAAAAATGCGTTGAAATCACAACTATCAGTCACGTGTGAAACGAAATTGCGCGTTTATATATATATATATATATATATATATATATATACATATAGAGAGAGAGAGATAAGAAAGAACAGGTTGGGTAAATAATCCAGAGTACTTTAGTATTTTTTTTTAATTTCAAAAAACAGTGGTCCATAGAAAAATAGAGCTTAAATTATAATTATTTAAAAAAAATAGATTCCTTCGCTACATAAAGTGCTTTCATTGAATTGAGGATGAAACAGTGCTTGATACTTGAATTCAATTGAATTTTAATAATTATGTTGAAGTTTTTGAAACATAAGAACACTTATGTAGAAAGGAATCATATTTTAAAAAACAATTATAATATATATATATATATATATATATATATATATATATATATATATATATATATATATATGTGTGTGTGTGTGGGCAATCAAGAAGCTTCTAGTCTTGAAACTGCACATTGGGAGTGGATTTTACTAATGGACGCCATCATCATAAAGAACGCTTTCAGCAAAGATGCAATTAAACTTTTGTAAAGAAAAAAATATTACCAGCAATACATTTCTGTGAAAAAATATATTATCACCAGCATATTTTTGGAAAGAAAAAAATATTACCAGCAATTCATTTTGGGGAAAAAATATATAGTCACCAGCATATTTTTGGAAAGAAAACAATATTACCAGCAATTCATTTTTGGGAAAAAATATATTACCACCAGCATATTTTTGGAAAGAAAAAGATATTACCAGCAATTCATTTTTGGGAAAAAATATATAACCACCAGCATATTTTTGGAAAGAATAAAATATTACAAGCACTACATATTTGGGAAAAATATATTACCACCAGCATATTTTTGGAAAGAAAACAATATTACCACCACTACATTTTTGGGAAAAAATATATTACCACCAGTATATTTTTGGAAAGAAAACAATATTACCAGCAATACATTTTTGGGAAAAAATATATTACCACCAGCATTTTTTTGGAAAGAAAGCAATATTACCAGCAATACATTTTTGGGAAAAATATCAACAGTAGATAAATCTTGTTGGTATTAAATATCCCTTAAAGTCGTAAAACAAAATAAACCAAACCAAACCGAAGCTATTATTCCATCTTTGTTTCTTTTTTTCCTTTTCGATATATCTCTATTTTCTTAACTGTCATTTTTCTATGAAACAATATTTATCTTTTCTCCCTTACCCTGAACCAAAAACAGTCTATCTCAACTCAATAACCTTTATTAATCTTTTTCTATTCTTTCGTTTCTTTTCTCGTATTTCCTTCGATATGAATGTGTAACTAATTTGATTTTCTTGTCAACCTCATTCCAGCATCTTCTACCTGTCGCATCATTTCGTTGTTGATGAATCAAAAAATGAACTTACCAATTTGGGGCGAATAATTGTATTTGTCGGATATTTTTTCTTCTCCGAATTAAGCATATTACATTTTCCTAAATGTGTTTCATAAAACATTTGCATTAAAAGAAAATTAATCATTTTATACAAGGGGGACAGAATAATTGTTTATATTTTCAATTGTTCTCACTTGAAAATATTCTGTCATTACTCGGCACGTGCTTATCACCTTTTCTAATATGACATTTTAACTGAAAAACGCTGTAACCTGGTGAGACGCACTTTGCGGGAGGGAGATGATAGAAAATTGATTATCAGCGTATTGGCTTCACCCAACACCATCAAGCAGTTTACGCTAATGATAGTGCATTATGCGCATATCTATCTATCTATCTATCTATCTATCTATCTATCTATCTATCTATCTATCTATCTATCTATCTATCTATCCAAGTTTATTCATAACTATCGATATATCTATGAATGAATGAGAAGATAGAAAATAGATTATCAGCCTATATCACGTAATTTGCGCTACCAATAGAGCAGTATTGGGGTAAGGGAACTATTTTACATCTATCTATCTATCTATCTATCTATCTATCTATCTATATATATATATATATATATATATATATATATATATATATATATATCAGTTCATTCACATCTATCTCTTGTATGTCCATAAATATCTATCTATCAATCTCAGTTTGTTCATATTAATCTATCTCATTTTGTTCATATCTATCTATCTATAGATCTATCTATCTAGCGATCTATTGATCTATCTATCTATGGATCTGTCTATCCAAGTTTGTTCGTATCTATTTATCTATCTAACTATCTATCTCAGTTTGTTTATATCTATCTATTTATCTATGTTTCAGGGAGGGGATATATATATATATATATATATATATATATATATATATATATATATATATATATATATATATATATATATATATCAGTTGATTCACATCTATCTATCTTTGTATGTTCATAACTATCTATCCATCAATCTCAGTTTGTTCATATATATCTGTCTATCTCAGTTTGTTTATATCTAAGTTTATTCATATCTATCTATCTATCTATCGATTTATCTATCTAAGTTTTTTCATATCTATCTATCTATCTATCTATCTATCTATCTATCTATCTATCTATCTATCTATCTCCGTTTGTTCATATCTATCTATCTATCTATCTATCTATCTATCTATCTATCTATCTATCTATTCATCAATCTATCTATGAGGGAGGGAGATAATAGAAAATAGATTATCACCGAATTACGCCCCATATCACGCAATTTACGCTACCGATAGTTCGTTCCATGCGTAAGGGAACTATTTTACATCTATCTATCTATCTATCTATGTTTAGCTGTCATGATCTATCTAACTATCCCTGGTTAATGTGAGCCGCTGATTCGATTCAAAACAACTGATCCTTTTTGATATACGCTTTCCGTTTAGCATTTTCTATAATAGAAACTATTTTCCGATTTATCTTGAATAAAAATTCTTAGACGCCTGAGTAATTTCCTGCTTTGATAAGCCATTATCAAACAAAAATCTTTAACGATTGAAAATATAACGATATGTACATCTTGTTTTGTTGTCTTATGTCAATTTTGTTTTTCTCCTTTTTTTAAAAAAAACAAAAACAATCCAGCCTCTTAACGCATCTACTACTATTAGCATCTTTTTTTTTTCTAATGCGAAACGTTTTGTATATTTATTTCAAAATTTGACAATAATTTATTTAAATTGGTTAGTTTATTTTACCGGTGAATGTTTTAATATTTGTATTATTTTTAACGTTTATATTATGTAATATTTCTATATTATGGTTAAGGACTTTTTGGATTGTATGTGTTGCGTTTTTGCGCTGTTGGTGTTTAGGGCAGTGTTGGCCCTAAGGAAAATATTTAGGAAAAGTTTTCTCCCATTTCACCGGAAGGATGAAAAATAAGGCTTTTTGTCACATCTTCTTACTTGAAGGAACTGGGCATTCTGGGTAAGCTGGTGTTCGGCAATGACAGGAATGTAAGCAACACTGATCTCGGAGGCCCATATTTTATCATTACGCATCCAGCGGCTCCACTCACCACCCGAAATGTATTTTCATTTAATAAAGTTTGTTAATAGTTTATCCTTTCGTTCGATCTTCTTATCTTTCTTCACACAACCACATTTAACCCCCTGGGGACATAACAGAAATAAATGAAGGTCTTATTTAATGACAAAATGATTTAATAATAATGACCGTGTGCCGAAAAATTCCTATGACGAACCGGCTACGCTGAAACGTCGACGCCAAAATGGCTACGTGGGAACGCCTCATTCCCTACAAAATACCGGATGCAGCTGAGGATCACGCGATTCTGTATTCGATATGCCATGAAGTAGCGATGCATAGCAACAATAACACGTGAGGAAGAACGTGGACCTCACATTCTCGTCTACGATGTCTTTGAGACTACCAAAACTCCTCTGCAGAGTGGTATCACTGCCAGGTATTCTCGTTCACACGCTTGCAAAACAAAGTTTGGTGCGTTTCGGCGAAACCCGTTCGGCGTGGCTGATTGGGCGTCAGAAAAATAACTGGATTAATTCGACACAGCTGCTTAGGCGTCAGACTATTTCGACGTGACTGTCTTTGACATCAGGATAGGAAATATAATTCAGTGGATTAACAGTTTTTTAATGCATACATTATGTTCTACTGGCGAAGTGATTTCGCCATTAATCCCATTAATATTGCTGATTGATTCTATGCATGATTATTTCTGTATATATAAAATATGCTGCCTAATATTATATATATATATATATATATATATATATATATATATATATATATATATATATATATCCCAGAAGATGTTTAAAAGAACGGTGAAAAAGTTTTAAAAATATAGAACAGTAGAAAGGAAAACTAGATCAGGTGGTCACAACAGGAAGAGGGATCATCATTTCAACTTAAATCTAAAGAGATCATTTAAAAATCATCTAATTTATAAGACGTTCGACAGGCGAGAGAGAAGTTTCAGCTATGACAGTCCAAAGAGCAGTGAAAAAAGACTTGAAAATTAAATCGTACGTGAAACCTGTAAAGCATCTTGTTACTCCAGGACAGAAAGATACAATAGAGGGTAAGGATCATATTGGAAAATTAGAAAATGATCCTGGAATAATATACAATCCTTGTATAACCTTCCGACCCTTAACTATGGTTAATTAATGGTGAAGATGTCATTTTCGTTTCTAATAGATTTCATGAGGGTTCTTCTGCTAAGTTTGGAGCGTAATAATACATTCTTATAGGTCGAAGTTGAGTCCAATAGTGTTATAAAAACCTCAGAGAATTCCAGTAAAATATCTTTAATCATTTTACGATACAACGGTTCAAAAGCTGAATTTAATAATTGAACAATTTTTCTATTACACGATTTGGACAATTTTCCTGTTGTACCTGACACACACACACACACACACACACACACATATATATATATATATATATATATATATATATATATATATATATATATATATCAGAGGAAGAAGTTGTTTCAGTGTATCTTCCATCTCTAATGGAATACGTAGTGGGAGTTAAGATGGTTCACTACAATGTGACATGGCGGTTTTAATTATAAAAGTTTGATCGATAGTAACTAAGGAATAATTTTCGTCTGAACACTTTCCATGTACATATTGAGATGTTAGCCACGTTTCTTTTGTGAGAAAGGGATGGTAGGGGGAAAAATAATTCAACGCTCACAAGGACACGGACACAACTTTGGACTCTATCGAGATTGGAAAGTGAAGTCTGGGAAGTTCCTAACCATATATGTCAGAAGTACAATCTAAGTAAGTGCTCTGATCTAAGCGCAGAGGTTAGTATGGAGAATCAGGTACTTACTGAAGCGGTAAAAGGAAGAGGTCAGTGGAGAATTCTTTCGGCCGCAGGTCACGTGGAGTTCTCGTCTGCGTTTCCTACCGACTCTCATTCCAGTTGCTGGCTCGCTTAAGTGATCTTTTCATATTTATTTCGACCGATTCCCACAGCACCTAAGGATTCGTCAATATTCATATCAATTAATTATTTTCTCCAATTTTTGAGAAAGAGTGACCTTCAAACAAAGCGGTCAGGTATTCAAAATAATACTTTTTTCGATAACAAACTTCGTTGAAGTCTTATCAATATCCTGACGACAATATAGAAATTCTGCCAGGGATGGATTGGGCTTAATTCAGGACACGAGGTCCTCCCAGAGAGGCAACTCGTTCGTTGCAATAGACTAAAACTAAGTATCAGCTACGATAATTATGTAACGACAAGTTTGTTTTCGAGGTTTTGAACGTGACCCTGTTGAGCTGTTTAATTTATGCCATATCAGTTTTCAGGCTTTCTTCATTTAATATTTTGGTGGTACCCTCATGTGGTATCATAGGAGATTCCTTCATGCATTATATACTTATACACGAGAGTTCCCGCAGTTATATCCGACTTGAAACAATTATTGTACATTATGAAGGGTAATTATGCATGACACCATTACAGGTCAGACCACATAAAACGACAATCACGAGTTTCTTACCTTCTTCATTATGACGGTAAACTACATCCGCGTCCTTGGTAAAACAATAAACTACATCCGACAGCATGGCCTTTGATAAGAAGTATTTGAGGAGCGTGGGACCACCTCTTAAATGCTGGTGATCCCAGGTTCACCCTGTCCCGAGGTGGTAGCATCTGTCAGGGTCCCAGCTAAGGAAAAGTAGTTACCCCCGCCCACCGCCAAATGGTTCTAAACACTATGAAACTATAAAAATAGGTTTTAATACCTACAATACTTTTTGGGGAAATTTTTACTATCAATATATTTTTGGAAAAATATATTACCAGCAACAAATTTTTGAAAAAGAAAAATATTACCAACAATATATTATTTTTAAAAATATATATATTACCAGAATTAAAAATATCGTCGGCATTAAATAACCCATTCATGTTGATATGCAATAAAAAATTTTAAAAAAATCGAGTCCCTTAACCCATTATGGTTATAGGGGCACCATTCTTACTGCAGCCGTAGTAGCAGTGTTTTTTCCTGAGAAAGATAGCTTGACTGAATCCAACCTTCTCAAGTCTGGTTTAATTGAGAATTTTCCTGCATCTAGACTAGTCCCCATTCAAGTCTATACGACTCAATCTGCCTTGCTATTTACCCATAACTGCTAGGTAAAGAGATGGATTCATATGTTTCCAAACCCGCTACAGGCCGGTCTGAATTCAGAGTTTTCCTTCACCTAGACTTCACCTAGACTAGCCGCCAGCCAATAATAATCCCAGGTCGAATGAAAAGTCCCCCTACGTTAATATTTAATGCATAGCTTGGAGAGAAATGATTGCTTTATACATTTCCAGAGAATATTTGAAAGGAACGAACTCGACAGTAATTCAAACCCGGTTCTAATATTTCTCATTCCGAGTGAATATTCATTACACCACGCGCAGACCACTATATCAAAGAAGAAGAATTTAGTGCTTGGTTTCATCTCTTGTTGACAGGCGTACACTACAGTTCAAAATTTTAAGGAAATCCCTGGTATCTTTTTTTTTTTTAAATTGGCTTCAAAAGTAATTGTTTTATACTTTAGGTATGAGAAAATTATTACGCATGGTTAAAAAAGTAAGAAAAAAGATTTTTATTACAAATAAAATGCATTTTATGTTTAAATTTTACTCTCGTCAATATAGCCTCCTTTAGCCTTGATTACTAGAACACCTATTTAAGTAGAAGCTTGATAAGTACTTCTATTCTTATTTTCAATTGCTCGAAGCACTCCTTTTCATTTTTTTCTTTCAATCTACTGAAACGTTCATCCTATGCTAATTCCACGGGTGGCACGAAAATTTTAAACTCTATTGTACATTCTATCTCAGAGATTCTTAACCTTTTTCTTTGTTCGCACCCCTTTCAAAGAACCAACCAGTTCCCGCACCCTCTTCCAGAATTGAAGAACAATATTGGTCTCATGGGTAAATAGCAAAACCATTGTTCTTTTTTCATCTTTATTCTCATAACTGACAACAAAATGATGGATGACCAAATCCCAGATTACTTTCATATTAGCAAAAAATAAAAATTATGGAGACATTAAATCTCACCTATAACTTCAGTTTACATCAACTGTCTTTAGTAGTTTATAAAATGATCCAGCAACAAATAATTAATGCACACTTTTATATAATTTAAATTCCTTTCTGAAAATATTAATGAGGTGTTAAATATATGTATATATAAATATTTGTACCATTCTCCCAAGAATAAATAATTGTATGAAAACAGAAAACACAATTCAACAATATTGAAATATCATATTTGAGCAAACACATCTCAACAATATTTGAGTAGTAGTTCCGGTCTTGATCAAAACAAACTTCATACTGCAGTATTTCCAACTTTACTGCATTTTTACCAGCAATGTTCACTAGTCTTTTTTCCCTAGGTGTACATTCACGTTATTATGATGGGAGCAACTGATAACATTTATACAATGTAAACTTTTACATCAGATCGCCAAACATTACAGTAGTTTCTTAATAAACCGACCCTAATGATTCAGTAACTTCTCACCCCCTAGGAACTGATATCGCACCACTAGGGATGTGTGATTATTAAATAATAGTATAGCAGACTATTAGTTTTTAGCGAATTATTTCCTAATTTTGATCTTTGAGGTCAGATACTGGATAAACAAAAGAAGTCGTTTTTAATTGGTTATGGCTAGCGTGGGAACGAGAGAGATAGAAAGGAATTTCAGAGAGTTCATTTTTACACTTTGACGAATGTAGACGTGTTAATTCGTGTCTGGGAACTTGCTCCCCAGTGGAGGTGAGAGAGCCGCTCCAATGGTTAGTTAGAAGATTTACCCGTCGACGTGTTGAATAAAATAGTTAAGATTTAAAATTCCCTTTGATTGATGTCTATTTTATTTCCGAACAATACAACTGGCGATCAGCGTCCGAGAATGAAGGCATTCAAGACCGTCACTCAAAGACTTCTCCAGGATGAGGGGAGTATACAAAACGGATAGCCCTGTTTAAGAACCACTGTTCTAGCTTCTTCAAATTGATGGCAATTTCTTCATTCTCGTTTCCTTTCTCTACGTTTTTGACCAGCTTCATTTCAGTGTATGCCATCAGCAGTGTGTATCTGACGTTCGTAAATTTCTCTCTACCGATAATAGATAAAAAAAATCTACAAGAAGCCAGGTTTTATTCAGCTAAGCAAATATACACCCCAAAAAACATTATCATATTGACTATAATCACCATTTTTTGTAATAGCGTATATTATGCAGCTTTGGGAGCTGCCCTTGGAAATGACCCCCAACTAAGTGTGGCAAGAAACGACATGTGAATTTTAACGACTCAAAAACGAAATCTTTATCCTTTAATGATCATAGAGCTCCATTTTTGCCCTCTATCAGCTTGGCTAATGCTAACCCCCAGAAGAATGCTAATCCCCAAGAGAAATTTGCCATCCGCTTGTGCTTTAATTATTACTCACATGTCTGGTCTGACAATCCGGCTATATGTCTAGAGATTTTCGACAAATCCTGAGAAAGGTCAGTAATATTATCGGTCCTGATCTGGAATCTCGGCGGGGATTCTCATCGTCTTTTCTATATTTTCATTGCTGTTCTACCCATTTTTAACCTCGACAGCATTAATTAAGCGGATTCCTGATTGCCTATTAGGTCTCATTAACTTTACTGTTGAAATAACTAGATATAACTGTAAATTCTATCCTAACCGTTTATTTTCTTGTACTTCTCACCTGTGGAAATATTTTTCCAATAACTTACTTCCCTGCTAGATACAGTCTTCAAAAATTTGAACGCAAATGCAATCGCCATCTTCTGTCTAGTTGAATTCTGTTTTCTTATTATCTTTTCTCTTCGTTAAAGATTTCGCATTCTCTTTCACATTCAGTAACTGCCCGTGGTGAAAAGTTAAAAGAACAAAACAAAACAATGCCACTAGCTACAAGGTAATGCCTCATTATGCTCCTCCTCTTTCGAACTCCATATTGTTGGTCGGAACTCTATTGATAATCCTTTTCCACGCTGTTCGGTCTTGTATTGCTGTTCTGAGCTATGGCGTCTAGGAAATACAATTTCGTTAGAAGACACTTCCAGAATGATGTCATAGGAGTAAAGATGAGACGCTTACCCTGTCCGCTCGATGGTACTCGCCGGAAAACTGTAATCATTTTTATTTGTGCTTTAAAGATATTGGTCTCAGTTCTACGTAAATTGTGTTAAGCGCTGCATGGGATCTACTGATGGTCTGTATTTTACTAATTGGATTTGTATATGCTCCATCCAGTCGTCTTTAAGAAGAACAGATATGTCTAAATTTCTGATCCATACAGTAGGACTGGTTCAATCAATGTTAGAAAGATTTGGATTTTTAAAGAGGATGAGAGATTCGAGTGCCAAATCTTGAGAAGTTTGTTACACGCATACCATGCAAGAGATTTGCGGATAGTATTTACATTAGTCGGTCTATTGTCCTCATCTTTGTCGCCATATTTGTCACAACGTTTCGGCTGTTGTACGCTCCGGCCTTCTTCAGGTGGTTGGAATTTCGAACTGAACCCTTTATTTCGATCACTGGGGTAGACTGTTCTAGTTCCACGTGCCATGTTTGATGGATGTCAGTTATCAGTTATCTCCTGCTAATTTTCCCTCTGAAAGTTCTCCACTGCCTTAACCAGGTATTGAACTCACCTTCTTTGGGTCTGTCACTGGATCTAACCAACGCCTTTATCCACTGTGCCATGTGTCCTTGAGGACACATGGCACAGTGTATATATATATAGAAAATATATGTCTGAGTCTGTTTATATAGAAATATAGACAGACTCAGATTTGGGAATCTATTATGTGAGATCCAATATATTTGAAGTCCTCAACAGGTTTGATGGATGTATTAATTCGGATGGTCTAGGGGAGTTAATATTTAATTTACATTCTGACATGCAATATCAGGCCATTTTGAATTTTATCATGAAAAACACGTAGTACGCCATTTTATTTCTTTCTCAATCTCATTAAGTTTTCTGTAACAGGATTTTAATTCCTTCCGCTTCTGCAAATGGCGTTCATTTCGTGACATCATTAGGGCATTTCGTATCAGTTGTCGATGTCAAACCGAAATGTCCTACAAAAATAAGTATGTTTTCTATTCTGAATATACATTTTTTTATTTGATTCATTAATCTATGAACTTGTTAATGGAGAATAAGAAAAGTAAAGAGAAAAGCCACTAAAAAACCGTTAGATTCAACATCAGAAATTTCATGTCTCATGTTCATTCAGGGCGTGGACTAACCTATAACATCACAAACTTTTTTAAATCATTTAACCCCAAGCAAAGCAATAAAGCCACTGAGACGCAAGAAGTTACTGAGTGTAAGAAAAAATGAGTAAAAGAAAAACTTTATTAAGAAGAGACAAAAAATGGGAATGAAGAAGACAGACGATAACAATTAATACTACCTTTAAATATTTAAAGATCAAAGTTGACTGGTATGCAAGAAACCAAATGAGATAACGGTTATATTTAGAAATGTCACTTGTAAAATCATGAAACCTAACCGCCACTCTAGTACTAAGCTTAAATTGATATATCCGAGGTGTCAATGAGAGCAGTTACCATGAAAATTATAAAAAAGTTTCAGGGAAGATACGATACGGTCGTGTGTGACTGACTGTAAAGCAACTGTAGCCGAGGTCCAGGTCGGGACCGATAACATTTTAAATTGCACTTCCTGAATTTTATTCCTCTAAGTCAGTGGATACTAAACGGTGTGGCGCACC
Organism: Acanthosepion pharaonis; assembly: GCA_903632075.3. Taxonomy (NCBI): domain Eukaryota; kingdom Metazoa; phylum Mollusca; class Cephalopoda; order Sepiida; family Sepiidae; genus Acanthosepion; species Acanthosepion pharaonis. Next base: position 1,374,209 of record CAHIKZ030005442.1, on the reverse strand, counting down.
ACATAGTTGCAGCGAAGAGGATAGCAGGTGAGGCGCAATGATTGAAATATATTCAAATATTTAAAAACAGTAGGACTGGTTCAGTCAATGTTTTTTTTTTTAAATATAATTTCAAAATTTAAGATATTATTATGGATAAATTGTAATTGCATGCATGAGTTCCAGTATAAATAGTTACAAATAATTAACTACCGAATTTATCAGTGTGATATTTTTACATTGCATCAAATATTAAGTATAGAGTAACTAGGCTCTGCAAATTGGAGGAGAGAGTTAACAATGAAAATATTCTGACTTCGTATCCGAGGTTATCTCCCTTTAATCCTCTCTCTGAATTTTTTTTTTTTAATTTTTTTTTTTTAATTTTTAAATGTACTTTTTACCACGTAATATCTGGTGAGGCATGAGTAAATATCAATTCCGAAATGCGACCCGGAGAAACGAAATTTGGAAACCACTGCTCTATGTAACTTTTGTCTCTTTGCAATCATTATTTGTCCTTATTAAATTACGAATTAAATTATTAAAAGAGAAGTAAATTTCTCAGTAGGAGAGAGTTATCTGAGGTAATCTCTAATATATCATTCAGTCATATAAATGGCATACTTGGTATACGCTCAGACGATCGTGTTTCTTTCGATGTATGTCTAAATAGACAGAGGACTTCCCGCAGTAGGCTGCCGTTTCTTTCTGTAGTAGAAGAGCCAAATACAGAGAACTGGTGTACATAGTGTGTTGCAAGGTCTCTTTCTCTTATACCAGTTGCAAACCAAGGCTATAGCAGCCAGCCTGTCCTGATATTCACCTCATAGCTAGGGGGGGGGAGAATGATGTATTCGTACTTTCCCCAAAGGCGGTTGCGTCTTCCACTGGGGGCACAAAATCAATGGCTATAGACGGAGCAGGAGCAAAAGTCTCGGAGTCAGATGGGAAATCTAGTTTTGCTACTATTAAGCGTCGGAAGATGTCATAGTTTGGGCAGATCACACGGCATGGCAGCCTCTGTAAGACTATAAGGCAAAGCATTACTTAATGTGGACGAAACCTGGGACGGCAACGCAAAAGCTGGTCAGGCAACATCAAAGCGTGGACAGACGTGGCAATGCCGGAATTCCTGAGAGTCATCACCAACAGGTCATCCTGGAGGAGGTTGTTTATTAATTCTGCATTTATGTCCTCCCCGACGACTAAAGCAGAGAAGAGACTGGTTATTTATTTATTTATTATTAAAAAATGTGATATGTCCAGAAAAGGGATATGTTTGATCGAAGTAGCTAAGTGGTTTTAGCTGCTATAACCGAGTAGTACACGGTAGCAGTAATCGACTGCTATTTGTCGTATTCGCAGGTAATAGGTGTAGACCAATAGGATAGCCAATGGTGTAGTCCAATGGGTTTCGTCATAGACTTAGACTCCGTCGTACCTACACGCCCGTCTGTATTTATGACGGACACCAGCCAATCATATTCCAGTGAGGGGGAACACAGGTGTATGCATATTCCATTATGTCAAAATATTGGTCTAAAATCTCGCAGGCCTACAGGAATCTCTTTTCACATCTATTAAGCGTCGGTAGATGTCAGGGTTTGGTCATATGGCATAACAGCTGGCGCTAGACCATCACGCAAGGCACTGTCGAAGGCGGGTTCAAACGGGGACAGTAACGCAAAAGCTGATCAGACAACATGAAAGAGTGGACGGACATGACAATGCCGGAACTCTTGAGATTCCACCGCTAAACATATCATCCTGGAGGAGCTTGTCAGTTTCAATAAGAACACGGTTACAAAGAACACGAAATACAAAGTATGCTGTTATCAATCACAAAGCAAGTGATGAACATTTGACGAAATATACTGAGGAAAGAAGTCTTGGATCGTTAAAACACGCTCGCTGAGGGCAGGAGAGGCCTAAGAGAAGCGAGTAAGCTACTAAGCGAATTTGAGTAAATGGATGTGAAAAGAAAAGTCATGAAGGGGAAGATGAACAAAAGTGATTATTGCCAAGGGCAACGAAAGAAAGGAAGTTGTATAGAATCTTGGTCGTTTATTTTTTCCTGAAAGGATATGACACATAAATGAATTATCAGAAACGTTGTGGTGGATTCTGATCCACTTATTTCTATTTTTACGGTTTATCAACACATTGCGAGTTATTAAAAGCTTGAATTTTTTTTAGATCGTAAGAATTATTATTTAGATAATAATGATTTAGTAATACAAGTACCTACTAATTGACCAAAAGCTGAGAAAGAAGAAATGGATTCATACCTTTCTCAAGACTATGAGCGAGTAAGTGAATTTCACAAACCCGACTGGAATTGGAATTTTCAATTTCGTATCATTATCAATTACACCAGTGGATCAAGCAAGTGGTATTTCCAAGTGATACTTCATCTAACGAGGACCGACGTTATAAATTCGGTGATTGTACGGGAACCAATGTTACAATCTGATATCGCCGTAAGCCCCATTGTGTTGGAAAAAAAACATTGTTATCGGTAATGTTTTGAAAATAGGTTTAATTCAGGTTTAAGACAAACTGTTTAGAAATTTAAAAATATTTGTTTAATACTGATGAGAAAAGTATCCGTAATTGTTTTTCCGAATTCTATCATGTAAAATATTGGGCCTATTTTTCATAACAATAAGGAGTAATTTAGATTCTATTTGTCACAACAATAATCCCTTGAATCTTCGGTAAAAAGAGTGGAAGAACTGAAATTCGAAGGACGAAAGGATCCTTTCTTCTTAAAAATATTACAATTATCATCAAAGGCATTGTGGGTAATGCTGAATTGTGTCGAAAACCTGATATTTCTTGGTCATTCGTGAAAACATTGTGAAATTTTTAGTCAATGGTTTATCTGGTTTTAACATTCAAAGTTTTCCATATATTATACTACTAGCCGAGAAGAAGGCATTCGGACGGACTTTATTGCAGAGGGCTTTTAGGCCTTAGGCAATTTACCTTCTGCATCCTATGGACGGAAAAGTTATAAGAATTTATAAATAAAAAATTATTTTATCTTTATTCGACACCGTAATTCGGCATAATCTTCCTTCGTAGACGCAACAATCTCTGTAATTTGTTTACATTTATTTTGCGCGCATTTTTTATTTTCTTAAGAATGTTTCTCTTTATTATATTTTTTCACAATCCTTCGCCCCTTGTGTCCTAGTGACTTTATTTCCTTCTTTGGGGTGAAATGATTAAAAAATGAAAGAATTATAAATCTACGAGTGAATTGAACTCCTGAAAAAAAATCTTATACAACGAACTATTTTAGTTTATTTTGCAGTTTTAAATTTTACAATTTAGGGGACAATTTCGATTGAATTTTTTTTACAAAGATTTTTAATAACCCTTCATCCTCAGGCGAATTATCTTTTAAAACACGTTCAGCATAAACCCGATCAATTTTACTGGAATTCTCATTTTTTTTAAATTCCGTTCAAGGAAAGCTTTTACTAAATAAATCCAGCTAGCGATGCAATGAAAATAGAATGTTTAATTAAAATTTTAATAATGAAATGAATTTTCTGTATATCTTTTTTCAAATGCGCGTGTGTATAAAGCTTTCAAATTCTGTTTCGATTGAGTTTCAGATTTCAATGCTTTAATAACAGAAGAAAATTTCCAAGAACAAATATCTCCGATTCAGCATATTCTGTATTTTGTTTTTTTTAATCAGAATTCACTAATTCTCATTTTCCTCTGAAATATGAGAATTGAATTCACTTTCCATATGTTTAAAACTGATTTCAGGTCACAAGGGTCAACCATGCGAAGTCGGTAAGCTTTCATGCCATTTTTAATAGCATTGATAACAGCAGAAATAAGTAATGATTACTGTGGCGATATATCGGTCACAGTTTGGAAAACTGCTAGAGCGATTCATAGCATGCTAAGAGTATATTGTATTATAATTTATAATTTCGCTGCAGAATGAAGTATTTGCCGTATAAGCTACAGGGAAAGGGACAGATTTTTCAATGCCGCGTAAGCACTCATGTCATTTAAGAAAGAGAAAAGAAGGTTTGGAGAATTTTACACTCACCGGGCATATCCTAGGAAAATAGCAACAGGAGTAGGCAGAATAAGGTAAGGGGTTAATAAATAAAAAGTATCTGTCTATATTTCTGAGATGAGGTATTATGTACACTACTTACATTTTTCGGACTATTGTCCTCATCTTTGTCGTCATATTTATTACAACGTTTCGGCCCTTCAGTATCTGTCTATATTTCTAAGATGAGGTATTATGTACACTATTTACATTATTCGGACTATGGTCTTCATCTTTGTCGCCATATTTATTACAACGTTTCGGCCGTTGTACGTTCCGGCCTTCTTCAAGTGTTTGGAATGTCCAACTGAACCCTGACTGTGGATAAAGGGGTCAGTTAGATCCAGTGACAGGACCCAAAGAGTGTGAGTTCAATACCTGGTTAAGGCAGTGGAGAAACAAAGGGTTCAGTTCGACATTCCACCCACCTGAAGAAGGCCGGAGCGTTCAAAATTTGTAATAAATATGGCGACAAAGATGAGGACAATAGACGGAATAATGTAAATAATGTATATAATACCTCATCTCAGAAATATAGACAGATACTGAAGGGCCGAAACATTGTGATAAATATGGCGACAAAAATTAGGACAATAATCCGAATAATTTAAATAGTGTACATAATATCTCATCTCAGAAATATAGACAGATACTGAAGGGCCGGAATGTTGTAAATGATATGGCGACAAAGATGAGGAAAATAGTCCGAATAATGTAAATAGTGTAAATAAACATTACTACAAAGGATAGAAAGATGTGGATTACGATAATTGTTCACATCTGAAGGGACACGTCACATAGAAAAAATAATCAGCTATTTGCCCACCTACTCAACGTGGCAGGATGTGACGCAATGTATGTTAAATGTCTGGTGACGGACATACAATTTAAATACAGCCCAGTAGTTACGACTGTCTTCGCTGGCTTCGATACCCAGTAACCGTCAGTGACTACAATGGGGGATACGCCGCCTCAGGGTTGGAATACCCGGTACAATACCTCCAACATAACATTAAAAAGAAGCAAGAATATAACTCTGAAACATGACGAATGGCTGATATTTTCCCACTGCGCTAAGGTGGTGGGTTGTGACTGTGTTATTTTAATACAGGTTGTGCATAGGTATACACATAGTACAAAAACAAGAATTGCCTCTGAATTGCAATGTAGCATAAAACCTTCTATACAACCGTGAATTCTAGAAATTTCTGCAAGGAGGCTTGAGGCAACAGAGGTATAGGAGCCGCCAATGAAGAACGAAAGAAAATGACAGCGATTCTTCAATCGCAGTAGCGTTGAAAAAAGATAAAATGGCTTCGGTCTCTACAGTCAGAACTAACTCGGCCAGCAGCATGCATCAGCAGTCAGGTTAGGTTTAAGACTCCATGTTCTGCATACAGAATTGTCCTACAGGAGAATAGCTTAGTAAATTAAAGCGTCTATATTTCAGGAAGCAAATGCGCGGTGGTTGGTTAGGTTAGGGAGTGGAGGGCAAACAAGTAAGACAGAGTCACTTTGGTTGGTTGGGGGGGCGTCTGAGAAGACAGTGACCAACCCTTTAGAATGGCGACTTTGCGTTTCAAACAAAATAAGACAAAAGGCAAAAGAGAAAAAAAAAAGACACAAAATAAAAAAAAATTGTTCTTCATTTTCTTGGCTTTCTTTTATCGAGCAAATAAAATCTCACTAGTTGCCAAAATCTGAAGTCAGCCAGATTACACAGGAGATACACGCGTATGTGACAAAAACTTTTATATTTACAAATTAACCTATCTGGTCTGAAAATTAAAAAAATAATATTAACATAAAAAATAAATGTAAAAATTAAAAATACATCCAGACTGCATCATGGAAAAGTGATTCTTAGTACTTACAATTGGAATTTCATGTTAAACTTGCTAACTTCTATCAAAGGGGCATTTAATGAAAAGTGTTAATCTGACTTCAAAATACGTCTACATTTCAGAAACCAACATAAGGTTTTCAATTTCAATTTATTTTTGAAAATGTTTTTTGAAAATGAAACATTATATAAATACATACACAGAATAATCTACTTCTAGTTAACAGTTATTATATTTCAACCTTGAAAATGGCTAAATGTATAGCCGAATGCGCTAGGAAAAATATAACATTTGGGCAGTTTTTGTATAATTTATATCAGGTCATCCCATGAGTTCTGTCCGAATTTTGAATAAAGAATACAAGTGACCAAATGTTACATCTAATTACAGATTCAATCAACAATGTATTTTCCCTGATTATCTATTACTTCCTTCCATCTATTAACGAGCTTACTAATTCCATTACTGTAAAATTCTTTTGGATTTGATTCGAAGAACTCACAAATGTCAGTTTTAACCTCTTCCTGTGTAACAAAAGCTGTTTCTTCCAAATGATTCTGTAAGCTACGAAACAAATGGTAGTCTGAAGGAGCAAGATCGGGAGAATAAGGTGGATGAGAAATTTTCTCCCAACCAAGTTCTTCGATCTTTTATGACGTGATTCTTGCTGTGTGGAGTCGCGCATTGTCCTGATGAAACATCACCTCTTTTCGATTCACTAGAGCAGGTCTTTTTTTCCTCAAACCTTGGTTCAAACGCTCTAAACTGCTGACAGAATATTTGAGTATTAATTGTTGCATTAAGTGGTAAGAATTCAAAGTGGATTATTCTTTGGCGATCCCACAAGAAGAACCTTTTGCCCATGAAGTTCCTTCTCGGCTGTGGCTGGGGTCCTTCCCCTTTACCAAGCTAATGTCTACGACACTTAACATTTCAATAAAAGACGCATTTTTCATCGCCAGTCACAAGTCTATTAAAAAAAAGGTGAGACAAGTTGGCGAGAATAGAGAGAAGAGCAGATGTCAACTCGGGATTTGAAGTTGTTTTCAGACAATTCATGATGCACCCATTTTTCAAGTTTAGGAACTTTTCCAAGTTGTTGAAGATGACGATGAACAGTTGTATGGTTTGAACTGAGAACCACTGCCAATTCCTGAACTGATAAAGCAGGATTTTCTTCAAAGGTTGCTTCAAGAAGCTTTTCATCAAACTCAACTGGACGTCCGGTTCGATCTTCATCTTCAAGGGTGAAATCACCACCTCTGAATTTTGCAAACCATCTTCTGCAAGTTCTTTCATTCACACATTCCTCTCCATAAACTGATTGAATGTTTCTAGCTGCTTCGGCTGCTGAGTTTTCTTTCTTGAACTCATAAAGCGTTATGTGCCTCAAATGATTCTTGGGTACTTCCATATTAGCAGGGTTTTAATCAAACAAAATTTAATTTTCTTGTTCTCTGAAATAAAATTTGATCAGTTTAAATACATCTAAGCATAAAAATAATGTTCACCTCCATTAGACATTATAAAATACTCTTTGAATTTCGTTCATTTTAACAAAAAGTTAAAATTCGAACAGAACTAATGGGATGGCCTGATACCTATATAATTTATAAATTTGGTAAATACATAAACATTTCTTTTTTCGAGCCAATAAATTTGCACTAGTTGACAAAGTCCCAAGTGAGCCAGATTATACACGAGATATACGAGTATATGACGAAAATTTTTATATTTACAAATTAATCTAACTGTTCTGAAAATTAAAATTAAAAACAGTAAGGTAAAAATAAATAAATAAGACATTAAGTTTGCATCGTAGAAAAAGCGATTCTTAGTATTTACAATTGGAATTTCATGTTAAACCTTACTAACCTCAAATCAATGGCCATTTAGTAAAATGTGTGTGGCTGACTTGACCAATACGTCACCATTTCAGGAACAAAATGCGCTGTGGTTGGTTAGATGAGGAGACAGGTCAAACAACCAAGATAAAATGTTACTTTTAGAGGGGACTTCTGAAATGCAGTAATGACCAACCCTTCCCTAACCGCTTGATAATGGCGGCTTTGCATTTCAAATAAAATAAGACAAAAGGGAAAAAAATGCTTTCTTTATTTTCCTGGCTTCTTTTTTTATCGAGCAAATAAAGTCTCATTTGTTGCCAAAATCCGAAGTGAGCCAGATTATATATATGTGTGTATATGACAATTTTTTTTTGCTTACAAATAAACGTAAACCTGTGTTGAATTTGGTAACATAATAATTGTGAGTTCAATCGCCGGGCCGGGCAGTGTATATCTGGTGTCAGTGGAAACAGAAAAGTAATAAAAGAGCAGGACTAAAAAAAAACATAAGGAAAGGGCCAAGCATCTCTAGACAGTGGAATCTGAACAGGGCTACACCCGTCGATTAAATAGTTCGAATTCTCTGTAGGTTAAATTTAGATGGCAAAATGGCTGAAACATTGTGATAACCTTTACTGGTAAATGTAGGATAAATTTGGATGACAAAATGGCTGAAACATTGTGATAACCTTTACTGGTAAATGTAGGTTAAATTTGGATGACAAAATGGCTGAAACATTGTGATAACCTTTACTGGTAAATGTAGGTTAAATTTGGATGACAAAATGGCTGAAACATTGTAGTAACATTTACTGGTAAATGTAGATTAAATTTGCATGACAAAATGGCTGAAACATTGTGATAACCTTTACTGGTATATGTAGGTTAAATTTGGATGACAAAATGGCTGAAAAATTGTGATAACCTTTACTGGTACATGATGGTTAAATCTGGATGACAAACTGGCTGAAACATTGTAATAACCTTTAGTGGAAAATGTAGGTTAAATTTGGATGACAAAATGGCTGAAAAATTGTGATAAACTTTACTGGTAAATGTTGGTTAAATCTGGATGACACAATGGCTGAAACATTGTAATAACCTTTAGTGGAAAATGTAGGTTAAATTTGGATGACAAAATGGCTGAATAATTGTGATAACATTTACCGCATGTAAAAAAAAACAAAAACAAAAAACAAAAAAGCAATAATTGTGATAACATTTACCGCATGTAAAAAAAAAACAAAAACAAAAAACAAAAAAGCAATATAAGTGGTTAATGTTTGACTCCTTTTATCATTCCACCGGCAGGAATATTTGTGGACCACTTTCTTACTCAATAACGACCTAATTTGTTTGTGTACATATGATGGACATATCAATTAAAAATCTGTCTATATCTCTCAGATGAGATATTATGATTACTTGAATTATTTACATTATTCGGGCAGTTACTCTTATCTTCATTGCCATATTCACAAAATTTCGACCATTTTACGCTTCGACCTTCTTCATGTGATTGGAATTATTATAATTTATATTATCTGTATTATTAAAAAAAAAACTCTGTAAAAGCAGAGATCGTTAAGATTGCAGTTATGATGGATTTTATCGAACGATTATGACGCTGGTTTGTGACTTTGTCAGTTTCGTAATTTCAAAGCAGTGAGTAGTGATTCTATTTGTGAACTATCTTCAGACGCTTCGTGCCGATCAGCAGCAAAAAAATTTAAAAAGAATTAATCACGTGCCATCTTAAGAATGCACAATTGCGATCAATAAAACAATTTCATATATAAAGGTGAGGTTTATGAAGGAGATTAAAGACACAAAGAAAACGAATAAAAGATAAAAATAAAAGACTAAAGAAAAGAATAAAACAATTAAAGAATGAAAGAATAAAAGAATTAAAGAACGAAAGATTTAAAGAATAAAAAAATCGAATAAAGACAAAACAATGGAACTAAAATAAATAAGGTGTAATAGAATAAAAAATAAAGAATAAAAAGTTATAAAATATATAAGGTGTAAGAACTATCTAGAACTAAAATAAATACTGTGTAAGAAAATTAAGGAATATAGAATGAAAGAATGAAAGAATAAAAGAATTAAAGAACGAAAGATTTAAAGAATAAAACAATTGAATAAAGACAAAAGAATGGAACTAAAATGAATAAGGTGTAAGAGAATAACGGAATAAAAATTAAAGAATAAAAGAATTAAAGAACGAAAGATTTAAAGAATAAAACAACCGAATAAAGACAAAACAATGGAACTATAATAAAGAATGTGTAAGAGAATAGCGAAATAAAGAATGAAAGAATACAAGAACTATAAAAAAGGGGAAAAAAAGCATTAAATAATTAAAAAAAATGTTTTATTACTTCTTTCTCATGTTCACCAATTACACGGTTCGAGAGCCACTCAAGGTAGAGCGTTACAGTGTGGTGATGTGTAAGAAAGGACATGAAGGTATGGGGAACTATGAAGGAAAAATAGGCAACTAACTCTATACTTGAAGAACACAAGAATTAATTAGTGAATAACATTTCAGAGTTAAATCAGAGACCTTAAAAGATTAGTGCGGAAGTCGACTTTAGAAACTACTGGAAAATCTAATCCTAAAGAGGAAACAATAGATAAACCATTACTCCTGTTTAAAAGACTGGGGAGGAGTTTGAACCGGACGATATACGAACATATCTACTCTTATTAGATGATGTTATTCTCAAACAAATAATCCAATATTCACTCGCAAAAAAGAATTAATCATACAAACCGAAAATATGGTTCTGCTTTTAAAATAGTATAATTGAATCCAGGGAAGCCAATGTTTACCCAATACAAGACCCAAGAGCCACTCAAAGTAGAGTTTTACAGTGTGATGCTGTATTAACATCGGAAAGGGCAAGAAGTGAAGTTTTTTTGGGCTATGCAGGAAATATAGGAGCTAACTGTAGAGTGAAGATATCAAGAATTAATTCACAGTTCAGTCGGATATGTTTAAAGATGGTGTGTGTTTGTGTAGAACCGGAAACCCAATCCTGAACATGAAGCAAGGAATAAGCCTCAAATCCTAAAACACGGTTTCAATCACTGCTGCTCTTCAAGAGGCCGGGAAGGTAAGTAAACCGCGCGATTGATGAATCTATCTGCACTTTATGCAAAAGAAGGGAAAATAAATAAGCAAATAATTAGTGAATAAAATTTCAGAGCTCAGACGGAGACATAATTATACAGTTGAGTTTTAAAAGGAACCGAAAACACAATCCTAAACAGGAAACAAGCGATAATCCTCTAATCATGTTCAAAAAATGAATCACGTGTAATATAGGTGAACAGTTCAACTTGAAAAATTGAAAATAAATACAATTTATCTAAATATGTTTGTTTATATATTAAACACGTATATACACCTAAAAAATACATACAAAACTCACAGCCTTGTGAACATCCACAAGTCTTTCTGTATTACACAACAATAAAGTTCATTCAGAAATAGATCACTTGACTATGACAATGGATTGATGAAACAATATGGCTTCTCTCTGGGAACTGCACTCAATGAATACCAACACAAACCTGTAGTGTTTGGTAATAGCAACAGACAGTACTCGACTGTAATAGAAGTTGATTCTGACTAAGCATATATGATGGGCAAATTGGTTGGTGTTTTATATAACAGTCTAGGAGATTCCATTCTGTTACCTAGACAAGTCTATTATGTAGGTTCTGACTGGCTAATGATTCCAGTGTGGATATTGTGCTCAATAAATATCCAGTATATTGTGACTAATTCAACAGACATCTTATTCAACAGAGGGACACGTATTGAGTTACAACTCTGTTTATTTTTCTCAGCCAACTGGGTGCTAGTTGGAAACCTCCTTGTGAAGGTGAGTCTCACACACTTGTTTGTTCAAAAACTTTCGTAACCAACATGAGTACATGTTTTATATGTGTACGAGCATTAGCCATCCGTCTGTTTTGATATTAAAAATCCGAATATTTATTTATGTTTAAAATGTGAATTTCATAGCTCAGTCGGAGATGTTATGATTATAAAGTTGAAGTAGAATTTAAAAGGAACCAAAAACACAATCCTAATTAGGAAGCAAGCGATAATCCTCTAATTCTGTTCAAAAAATGGATCACATCTAATAGAGGTGAACAATTCAACTAGAAAAATTGAAAATAAAATACAATTTATCTAAATATGTTTGTTTATATATTGAACATGCATATACACCTAAAAAATACATACAAAACTCACAACCTTGTGAACATCCACAAGTCTTTCTGTATTACACAACAATAAAGTTCATTCAGAAATAGATCACTTGACTATGACAATGGATTGATGAAACAATATGGCTTCTCTCTGGGAACTGCACTCAATGAATACCAACACAAACCTGTAGTGTTTGGTAATAGCAACAGACAGTACTCGACTGTAATAGAAGTTGATTCTGACTAAGCATATATGATGGGCAAATTGGTTGGTGTTTTATATAACAGTCTAGGAGATTCCATTCTGTTACCTAGACAAGTCTATTATGTAGGTTCTGACTGGCTAATGATTCCAGTGTGGATATTGTGCTCAATAAATATCCAGTATATTGTGACTAATTCAACAGACATCTTATTCAACAGAGGGACACGTATTGAGTTACAACTCTGTTTATTTTTCTCAGCCAACTGGGTGCTAGTTGGAAACCTCCTTGTGAAGGTGAGTCTCACACACTTGTTTGTTCAAAAACTTTCGTAACCAACATGAGTACATGTTTTATATGTGTACGAGCATTAGCCATCCGTCTGTTTTGATATTAAAAATCCGAATATTTATTTATGTTTAAAATGTGAATTTCATAGCTCAGTCGGAGATGTTATGATTATAAAGTTGAAGTAGAATTTAAAAGGAACCAAAAACACAATCCTAATTAGGAAGCAAGCGATAATCCTCTAATTCTGTTCAAAAAATGGATCACATCTAATAGAGGTGAACAATTCAACTAGAAAAATTGAAAATAAAATACAATTTATCTAAATATGTTTGCTTATATATTGAACATGCATATACGCCTAAAAAATACATACAAAACTCACAACCTTGTGAACATCCACAAGTCTTTCTGTATTACACAACAATAAAGTTCATTCAGAAATAGATCACTTGACTATGAAAATGGTTTGATGAAACAATATGGCTTCTCTCTAGGAATTGTCCTCAATAGATACCAACACAAAACTTTCATATCCAACATGTGTACATGTTTTTATATTTTGTATGATCATCAGTCATCCGTCTATTTTTATATGAAAAAACCCGGACGTTCGTTCCACACAGTAATAAATTAAAAATAAAGAAAACAAGGTTATTAGTGTGTAAGTAAATATAGCAAATGTCAGGGCTGGTGCAAGGATCGTGTGCCCCCTCCTCCTAAATTTTTGATAGAGAATCCCCAATCTACTCCTCCTCAATTTTCATAAAGTTTTATTCATATAAGATACAAATTTTATTCTAACCAAATTATGTACAATAATGAATCATATGCAATATCGGTGAACAATTCCACTAAAAAAAAATGCTGTGTATTATGTCTCTCACCCTTTGTATTTGAGAAATTTCAATAAAATAAACTTGCAACCCCCTTTTTAGGAGAAACCAGTAATATAAAGAGTATCACGGCTCTGCGAACCTCTAGAAATCAAGGAAGATAACTGCAATTTGGGCCAATTAAAAAAAAAAGTTCCCAGTGATGTCCTCAAACATTTGGACTCTAGTGTATACAGCTCAGGTCTGATGCAAGGGTCTTCTGCTCTTCAATCTATGACAACCTCTACGGAGTCTATGATATTTCATCTCAATTTTTATATAGTAGTCTACATATAAAATATAAATTTTATTCTAAAATAAATTCTGTACAATGATAAATCATATGGAATATACATGAACAATTCAACTAAAAAAAATTGAAAATAAATACAATTTATCTAAATACACATTAGAGACCTGTCATAATAGATCATTCCATCTAAAATAAATCAAAAATGTTTTGCAGCAATTTTTTACATCAATTTGAGAATTTTTGTTAAAAATTTGAATCTTTTTTGTTAATTCCCCACAAATAACGTGAAGTAACTTATCGCAAATATTAATTCATCCCATGAAATTGTAAATTTGAAATAAAAGTTTGTTTATATTTTTTATTAAATTTTTGACGTTCTTTTGACATTATGAATCAAAATTTGTTTTTTTTTTTGCCTCGCAACAACTACAACCCTCAGAATGAAAGAATTTTTAGCAAAAATCAGGGAGTTATTCACATTTCGTGATATTCGATGGGATATCCTGCAGTACGGATTAAACTAAACGACACGCTCAACAACCAATTCAATAAAGATACGTCATAAAACAGGTCATATTGTAGGGCAGGGGTGGTGCAATT
>CAHIKZ030005442.1:1350000-1355000 GCA_903632075.3 Acanthosepion pharaonis | reverse complement strand
ATAAATATAATGTAATGTAAATTGACAGAAATTAGCCCCAGTGTAAACTATCATTTAAGACAACTCGAAATCTTTAAGTTGTATGATAGAAGCTTGCGCTTCCACAAAGCGGGTCGGGAAATAAATTTTTTATTCATATATAAAGGTTGTTTACCCTTTTTTAATTATCGTTTTGTGTTTTGCCAAATCCGGTATTTGAATCCCGTCTGTCTAAGATCAAACACAACGGGGTAAGACAACTATGAAATTGAGAGAGCTATAGACTGAAGACGAAAGATCGTTGGAGGAACAATATGTTATAAGAGAAAACATCCTATGAAAAAAAACAAAAAAATCAAAGAAATAAATCTGTCTCATATGTAGGCAATCTCTTAGGGACAGGCGGGGAAGATAGTCTGGAGATAAAAGCTCCATTATCTGTCTATATTTCTGAAGGGATTATTAATTATATTTACATTACCAGGGATAAATATAATGGATAAAACATTTTCAGTACAGGAAGATGAAGTTATCGTTTTAAAAAAATCATTTGAATATATGATGGGAAGACAACTATGAAAAGACTATAAATAATTACAGCTGTTAACCATGAGGCAGTTGAGTGTATACTACTTCCCGTGAATCATTAACGTTACATTATCGAATCAGTATGATCCATTAACCTCCAGCTTCCGAAATAATGGGAGATTAGGAATGAATATGCTATACGGAAAAATATATAATAATTATTATATAAAATCCGTGAAATTTTCACGGTTTTCCGATTTTGATTTTTTGATGCATCTTAATTCTTTACCTAATGGTTGAATAAGGTCATGGTGTGTTCTACGACAATAAAATATCTGTAAATTTCCCCCGTCTCATCGTCAAATATTTGAGTTTATCAACTCTAACAAAATATTGCAATAACAATCATAAATATGAATGCTGATCGTTATTAAAAGAAGTAAGGGGGTACAAATGAAACGATTTGAATTGACATCTTTTTCCAATTAACTGAAATAGCCGTTTTTTCTTTCTTTCTTTCTTTCTTTCTTTCATTTTCTCACTGAAACCAACTAGCATTTTCCCCTCTTTCTACGCGATCAAAACGGGATAGTCCATTATCAATCTGGACGAAACATAGGTGTGACATCCCCCGGTGTCCCTGCGCCAAATGTGACGTCTGCCTGGCCGCGCCCGCTGTGCTATCCTGGTCACGCCCGTCAATTGTGACGTCACCCCATCTGTCTCCGCACCGTCGCCGTCCTATCCTGTCCTGCGACAACCAATGTGACTTGGTATTGGTCGCGGCACCAAATGTGACGTTCTAACCTTTTGCTGATACGGATGGGAATCTAGTTAGATTTGGTATCAGCCTTGTCGTTCCCAGCTCGCCTCCAACGTCTGGTTACCGAAGTAACTGTTTTGATTTCTAGTCTAACCTACCCACGTTGTGATTTGATCTTAGGTAGACGAAATCAATCAGTCGCCGGGCCGTAATGCAAGTCGAGTCTGAACAAGGGTGATATCGCACAAGTATATGTAAAAGAAAAGAAAATAATAACACGAAAAGTTCAAATGTGTTAAAAAAGGATAACAATATTTTATATCTGGTTTCTGAATACAGGACTACGTCTTCTTCCCAACCCGCTATATGGATTCGTGACACTTTGTGTTTGTTAGGCGAGTCTTAGCATCTTAAGTTGTTTGTTCTTTAAGAAACTGGTTCTTGGTGTATCTTCAGGCGATATTCGTAAAACTTGTTTTGGTGGTGTGAGTCTAAGTCGTTCTTCAAAAATAAATTGTTCTTGGTTTGAAGTTGAGGTCGTGACTTGCGTGGAATCTTTCAGTCAGGTGCCTGCGAGGTGGGCCCAACTCAATCCAACTCAGCTGCGAACTGTGAACTTAACTTGAACTGCAAACTCCTCTGGAACTGCCTTTCACTCGCTGCGACTCTGCTTATATGGACGCCGACCAAAACCGGTGTGGGCTTGTCGGGGTTTGAGGTTCCTTGATAATTCTAAATCCACAATCGACTTCTTTGTTTTCGGTCAGGAAAATTTATTATTTTCCATTTTTGGAAGTCTTTCGTCCTCTCACCTTCTTTCATCATTGGTACCCCCTCAGAGGGTGTCAACGGGTTTCCCCTCTCTCTCACAGTGGCATCTCATACCGATCCCTTTCAGGTGGTGGTGTCAACAGACCTCCCCTCCTTCTTCACATGATTACCTTCGGCTGCCGCTCACGCCAGCATTCAGCCAATGGGCGCACAGCAGTGTGGGTGTGACCAGACTGGCCTCGGTTTTAAAAAATCTTGCTCAAAGAAAAAAAAATATTCCTTTTTCTTTTCTTCCTTTCTTTCCTTTCTTCTGCCCGACAACAAGTCCTTACATTCTTATATTAACCAAATTTCTTATGGAATTCGTCACTCGGGACCTTCGCCAAACAAGTGGGTGGACAATTGGACGTATCACATCTTGGTGCCAATTATTCGTTCTGACAAAATAATTTTGCTATCATAGCCAGCCCTGACAATAAACAGGTGTTTTTCCCAAATGACATGGAGGTGGTTCAACGGACATTTTGGTTTCGTCAAGCTTGACCTAATTAATTTTTATCTCCCAGCACTCTGCGGGAGGTCGCTTGTCCAACTTGAAATTTTTACCATTGCCATGGGCAGATTGGATGTGTCGTAAATTAAATTAAATCCGACACATCCGCGACCTTAATTTCCTCGCTAATGAGAATAAAACCTTTAGCATTTTTCTTTGTTAAAAAGAATAACATCGTTTAGTGTCCTTTTCGTGATGGCTTCTTATCACATAAATTTAATTCTCGCCTTTCTTTTTTTTTCTTCTTTCTTTCTAGGAATCTAAATAGTGTCACATAGGGTTCGGATCGAAATTACAAACATCTGAAGATGTTCGGAGAGTACAAAGGCCGAAACGTTGTGAATATTGCATTGAAAATAAGGATAACATTCCGAATATTGTAAATGTAAATAATGCAAGTAATCATGATACCTCATTTCAGAGATATAGAAGCCGAAACCTTGTGAATATAGAAATGAAGATGAGGACAACGGTCCGAATAATGTAAGTAATGCAATTAAACATAATGCATCACCTCAAAGATATAGAGACTGAAACGTTATGAATATGGCAATGAATATGAAGATAACAGTCCGAATAATGTAAATAATGCCAATAATCCTGATAACTCATCTTAGAGATATAGAGGCTGAAACGTTTTGAATATGGCAATGAAAATGAAGGTAACAATCCGAATAATGTAAATAATGCAATTAATCATAATACCTCCCCTCAGAGATATAGAAGCCGAAGCGTTGTGGATATGGTAATGAAGATGAAGATAACAATCCGAATAATGTAAATAATGCAAACAATCATAATACTTCATCTCACACATACAGAGGCTGAAACGTTTTGAATATTGCAATGAAATGAAGATAATAATACGCATAACGTAAATAATGCAATTAATTATAATACCTCATCTCAGAGATATAGAGGCCGAAACGTGGATATGGCAATGAAGATGAAGATAACAGTCCGAATAATGTAAATAATGCAAGTAATCATTATTCCTTATCTCAGAAATATAGACAGGTGATAATAAATGGCTTTAATGTGGTCACAGAAAGCCTTATTATTTCATCTCAAGAACAATGTCTTCCAACGAATGTCTACAAGTCTAAAATCAATGAAATTGGCTCAAATTTCGCCTGTCACTTATGCCATAAATTTGATGAAAGTGTTGACCACATAGTATCAGGGTGCCTAGTTCTTGCCGAGAAAGAATATATTATAAGATTTGACAGGCTTAGATAATATATTCCTTGGCATGTATGCTCGAACTATGGTATTGAAATTACCATCCGAATGATGTTACAAATTGTGATAGTGACCTTACTTTGGAATTTTTCAGTTCTCACAGTAAGAAAAGTTGATTTAAATATTCCAGGCATAGTCATAAAAGATTTCAATTCATCCTGGTAGGATATTAAACTACATCCGCATCATGGGTAAGACGTTAAACTACGTCCAGCAGCAAGGCCTCTGATCAGGAGGTTTTCAGGAGCGTGGAACCACCTCTTAATTTCTAGTGTTCCCAGGTCCATCCCGACTCGATGTAGTAGCACCTGTTAGGGTCCTAACTATGGATAAATAGTTAACTATCACCAACAATACTTTTTTCAAAAAAATTATTACCAGCAATACAATTTTGAAGTAAAAATATTACCAGAAACAGATTTTTGACAAAACAAAATATTACCAGCAATAAAAAAAAACAAAACAAATAACCCATTAAGTTTGATGTGCCCTAAAACAAAATAAACCAAACCAATCTAAACCAAAGAATACATATTCTATGCATACGAACCAATCTTAAAAATGTTGTCGGCATTAAATAATCCATTGAGGTTGATATGCCGTAAAACAAAATAAACCAAACCAATGTAACCAAAAGAATAAAAAGTTTATGGGACTACACAATACACACAAACAGAACAATCAAAGCTAACCGCCCAGTCATTGTTATTAGAGATCGCACACACAAAAAAATGTCTCCTTACTGATATGGCAGTACCTGCAGACTGCAATGTATCTTTGAAGATATTCAAAAAGCTATCAGAATACAAGGAACTTGAAATCGAAATCTCAAAAATGTGACACATGGCAACATCAACAATCCCTGTTGTAGTTGGAGCCTTCGGATTGGTTGGAGAAGATTCCAGTAGACTAATTGAAGTGAAGCCCATGTCTTACAGAAATACAAAAAAAGTTCTCACGAGTACAGCCCACACCTTACGAATGGCTTTGTCTTAGTAATTTTTTTTTCCAGTAGAAAACGTCATGATGCCTTTTCTAATCTTAGGTTCCTGGGCGGGACCCGGAAAGAAATGAGTACAGATCAGAAATGAAAGGAAATAGAATAAAGATAATAATAATAATAATAATATGAATATGAATATAGACACAGACCTAACCAGATAG
>CAHIKZ030005442.1:1342500-1345000 GCA_903632075.3 Acanthosepion pharaonis | reverse complement strand
CCTCATGTAACAGCAAAATTGTCCATTTCGTGGAACAGCATAATTGACCATCCCACAAAATGATTAATATCTAAAACAAAAAACACGAAACAGACTGATTTGTTTTTTTGTTTTTTTTCCAGGTTTCAGATAAGACGTTTAGCCATTGTCGTTAGAATCACTAAAAAATCCCTTTTGAGTTCTTCAGGTAGAAAGAGAACACGTTAAAACCGTTTTGTCTCATCCCCACTATGCCTTCCCGATTGAGCAATGGTGAGAGGAAAAGATCATTCATTCTCTGACTTCTATCATCAAAGTGCATTCAAGAATCATCAAAAGAACAGTGAAAAAGTTTAAAAAAGAGGAAACACTAGAGAGGAAAACAGAATCAGGAAAGAGAGATCATCATTTCAACTTAGATCTAAAGAGAGCAATTAAAAAATTTCCAACTCAATCCATGAGATGTTTGACACGTGAGAAATGAGTTTCAGCTATGATGGTCCAAAGAACAATGAAAAAAGACGTTAAAAGGAAATCGTACATTAATCTCTGAAGCACCGTGTTCCTCAAGGAAAGATTACAAGATTAGAGAATGCGGAGATCATCTTGAATAAGTTTGAAAATGATTATGGAATAATATATATATATATATATATATATACCTAGTGAGCCAGACAAACCTACCTAGGTTTCACCTAAATGGATCGTCAGGGAATGTAACGATCCGTTTAGGTGAAACCTAGGTAGGTTTGTCTGGCTCACTAGGTGTATCTAGGTCTGCTCTACGGTTGTATTGAGCTCTTTTGTTTGTTAGTTGTTTACACGTATCGGGGTTTTTATTTGTGCTTCAGACCTGCACCTGTGCGATTTTTTTGTCGGCAGAAGTTCATGTTTGTAGCTCTTTCTTTTTTTAAAACCTTTTTTTCCCTCGAGATTGAGTTGATTATTAGCAAATCAAAAAGTCGAGGGTTTTTCGAAACGAGTCTAGTTATCTATAATTATATATATATATAAGTATACATTTTTGTTGCTCAAAGTTGAGTTCAACAGAAACCACAGAGAATTCCAGTAAGATATCTTTAATCATTTGTGATATACAATCTAAGTATTGGACAATTTACCCGTTACATAATTTGGACTGAACAATTATACTGTAACACCTGGTATATATATATATATATATATATATATATATATATATATATATATATATATATATATATATATATGAATTTAATGAAAAAACAGACCACTTTAGGTACCATTACAATAATTTATTTCACCAAAATCCTTTTGAGAGATTCCGGATCATCAGGTAACACTTCCAATAATGAAATGAGAGGAAAAATGGGATTATAAATTGATGGGTAGTGTAATTTTTGTAATTAAACAGGGAGGGTGAAAGTGGCAGTTAAAGAGACAATACAGAGTATAGGGAGGGTTAAATTTATATCTCTCTTAAATAAGCTTTATATTGGGGTAGGATGAGTGACCTAGCCTTGACCTATTTATATGGTTAAAAAAAAAAAACAAAAAAAAACGGAAGTGATATGTAGAAATAGTGAGGAAAGGAAATAAAAAAGGAAAAAAAAGTGGAAAAAAGGCAGTCGTATCCAAATGAGTTTTAGGGCAAAGAGAGATTTCATTGTTGGAAGTGTTACCTGATGATCCGGAATCCTCTAAAAAGGATTTTGGTGAAATAAATTATTACAATGGTACCTTCAAGTGGTCTGTTTTTCATTAAATATTAGCTCTGTTCTTCACATTGAGCTCTCAGGATTTCATCCTCCTTGGATTTACCAATTCGCTTTACCAAGTTCTTCATAACTTAACTATATATATATATATATATATATATATATATATATATAAAGTGTCGGAGAGTGTTCACATGAATAATAAAAGTATATTTACTTTAAGAGCAACTATATTTACTTAGAACTCAATTAAAATATACCGATAATAAATTAGATACTAATTATAGAAAGACAAACGTGGGCTGCTGCAGCTAATACATTGTTTAGTTTTCAACATCCAAAATGGCTTCCTTGAATCGACGGCAAGGTTCGTCGCGCCAAGATACAAGCATGCAAACATTGACTTGCTTATAGCAATCAATGAGAAATATCGGGCAATTAAGAAGTTCGTTAAATAGTGTTTCTTAAAACAATTAACCTTTATAATGAATGTGTTTAATTATCTAGCAGCTATTATCCATACAATTAATTAAGAAATCCCGTGTATGACTTCATCGTCTGAGAATATATATTTGTGTTTATATGTATGTCTCTATTCACGCTTCCTCCCCCGCATAAATAAATGTACTTAGTAACGGATATATATATATATATATATATATATATATATATATATATATATATATATATATATATATACACACACACACAAACAGATATATATATAAAAAAGGAGATAATTACAGTTATGTAATTCACTTTTATATATAAAAAAATAATAACATATAGGCATGTGCATTTCAGCAGATACTATATATGCTATA
>CAHIKZ030005442.1:1287500-1337500 GCA_903632075.3 Acanthosepion pharaonis | reverse complement strand
GTTCCGCATGCCATGTCTAATGGATGTTAATTCCCCTCACAAAGTTCTTCACCACCTTAACCAGGTATTGAACGCGCACTCTTAGGGTCCTGTCACTGGATCTAACAAACGGCTTTACCCACTGTGCCATGTATGTGAGTTCAATACCTGGTTAAGGCGGTGGAGAACTTTGAGAGGAGGATTAACAGGAGACAATTGACATCTTTTAGACATGGCACGTAGAACTAGAATAGTCTACCCCAGTGAGCGAAATAAAGGGTTCAGTTCGACATTTCAACCAACTGAAGAAGGCCGGAGTGTAAAACAGCCGAAACGTTTCGATAAACATGGCGATAAAGATGAGGACAATAGTCCGAATAATGTAAATAGTGTACATAATACCACATCTCAGAAATATACACAGATGTCTTGATTAGTAAACTCACAATCTATCCTTCTCCATTGTAACATTTTGGCACGAAGAGAACTGGATAGCTCAGTTTATGCTTAGAAGAAAATTAATCCCTCTTTTGATGTATTCTACAATCTTATAATAGCACAAATTTTATGCCATAAAAATGAGGACATATTTCGTTAAAGCTCTTACTACTAGTATTAATATTACTATTATTATTATTAGTAGAAGTAATAGTAGTAGTAGTAGCAGCAACAGCAGCAGCAAGTTTTAACTCCTTAGTCCATTTACTTTACAATTATTGTCATTCTCTCTTTCACAGTATCGAGGCTTCACCATTGGTTTTGCAAACATCTTCGAAGAGTCGGCCATTATGAAAACAGACATGGCTACTTGGCGGGAGATAACTTTCATCTTGTTAATGTATTGAGAGTTAACTCCCTTTAGGCAAAATGTTACAATTAAAATCGATAAATACTTGGAGCTTGCAAAATAATCAGAATGAAGATAAATTTGCACAAAATATTCTTAAATGAAAAGAATAAGTTCGATAAGATGAAAGAACGAAAGGAATCAAGAAGGAAAGAGAGGAAGAAAGAAAATGAATAAAGAAAGAAAGAAAAAAGAAAGAAAGAAAGAAACAACGAAAGAAATCAAGAATGAAAGAAATGAAGTAAAGCAAATAAAAGAAAGAACAAAATAATGAGTGAGAAGAAAGAAAGAAAGAAAGAAAGAAAGAGAAAAATCAAAAAGAGACGAGAGACAGAAATAAAAGAAAGAAAGAAAGAAAGAAAGAGAAAAATCAAAAAGAGACGATAGACAGAAATAAAAGAAAGAAAGAAAGAAAGAAAGAAAAAATCAAAAAGAGACGATTAACAGAAATAAAAGAAAGAAAGAAAGAAAGAAAGAAAGAAAGAGAAAAATCAAAAAGAGACGATAGACAGAAATAAAAGAAAGAAAGAAAGAAAGAAAGAAAAATCAAAAGAAATAGAAAAATAAAAGAAAGAAAGAAAGAAAAGAAAAAAAATCAAAAAGAGACGATAGACAGAATAAAAGAAAGAAAGAAAGAAAGAAAGAAAGAAAGAAAGAAAGAAAGAAAAAATCAAAAAAAGACGATAGACTGAAATACAAGAAAAAGAAAGAAAGAAGAAAAGAGTAATCAAAAAGGGACGAAATACAGGAGTAAAGGAATGAAAGAAAGAACAAATAGAAAGAAAGAACAAATAAAGAAAGAAGAAGGATTAAGATTTATAACTCCGACAGACAACCATGGTGTCAGTTAGCAACGGTTATCAAGTCCGGACTTTTGTAATTCGGAACGATTGTACATATAATGAAGCAAACGAAAGACACGTGCTATTTCCCATCCAAACAGATATCCTATTGGCTGTAAAGTAATGATCGAAATTGCAAAGGTGACACATCGTTCGAGAAGTTCAGACAAAATATGGAAAACATGACATTGCTTATATATAAACAGAGAAGATGTTTTCCATGTAATCACGATCCCAATTTTCGTAAAACTTTAGAGTCGAAGGGATGCCACATGTACTTTAGCCGTACCCTATCTATCTATCTATCTGTTTTTTATATTAGTGATTTAAGTCAGTGTTCTGATGATGAGGTAGGCTATACCGATGACATTGGTATTCATAATTGCCGTATAAATAGCCTTAAAATACTTCTATACGCAGAGCCTTATGAAGTACAACTCAAGATAAACATTTATAGCAACATAAACTACTATCTAGTATTGCAAAGAAAGCCGATATGGCCTAAAAATGTAGAATATAGTGTTAAAAGAAAAACAAACATCGGTATATGGACCAGTTACATTCAATTTTTCATAGGAGATAAAAAAAATTGAGTAGAGAAATGGATGTAGGGTAGTTTCACTCAATACCACCAACTGCCCCGGAACCTAAACATTAACCTAAATCAGGTGGCATGTTCTGAAATATGCTTATCAGAAGAAGAAATTCATATGGTAGCCATTCATGGTGCAAAACTCGTACAGAACTATATAAGCTCGGGGCTGTATACATCCGCTTTCTCAGATCAATATTTGAAAGTGGCTTTGCGCGAATGAATCATGTGAATCTTAGCGGTGACCTATCTTCAAACACAGCGGACCGGCGATACAATATCTTAAACTAAGAATTACACCAGATAAAAGACACCATGGGATATTCAGGCCAAAGCAACACGCCAGATGGATATCACATGTAAATGAAAGAGGAAAATCTGATATAAACAACATGTCGATTTTGGTAACTACTTCAAATAAAAGGTTAACGTAATCAATACTGAAAAGACCGATAAGAGTTACTGGACTTGTGAAAACTATTTACCCGAAAAAAATTAATTTATAAGAAAGATTTTATAAATTTCATAGAAATAAGTACTGGCTGCACAGTGAGGGAAAGCCGAAATTTTATTATTAACATTAATATATATATATTTTCTATAAATTTATCCATAATCTTTAAAGTTAAAATTAGTAGATTCTCAAGATTTTGGGTAAACTCCTAAACCGTGCTGGTGTCTGAATACACAAATTGTATTCGGCTCTTAACGTAGAAACTTTAATTACTTTTTAGGCCTTGAAGACACATTCAGAAAATTTGAGATTTTCAAGATTGACCTGACAGTAATGTCTCGAGAAGGTTACTTTGTAATCAGAGGACTAATAACAATGGTGCTTATTAACTACAGAAGAGCGGGAACAATGACGTAGTGTAATGGTTAGCTTATCTCGACAGATAAATTATGACTAAGTACTGTGTTTGAACTTCACTGGATGCTCCACATTTTCGGCCTTGTGCCACATCTAAGCAACACTTGGAAAATCATCCGCGGGAATTCAATATAGTGTAATGGTTAGAAAGCTTGTCTCGCTAGGACAGTTACAATTGAGTAGTGAGTTCGATCCTCATAGGGTGCTCCAAACATTCGGCCTTGTGTCACATCCAAGCATCGCTTAAAACATCGATTTCGGCATTTTGACATGGTGTATATGTTAGCAAGTTTGTTTCGCTAGATCAGTTAGGACTGAATAGTGATTTCGATTCTTACTGGGTGTTCAAAATATTCGAACTTGTGGCACGCTTAGAAAATCATTTTGGGCGTTTCGACCTGTGGCAACAGTTAGCAGAGTTGTTTTGTTTGATCGATTACGAATGAATAGCATGTTCGATCCGATCCAAACTGGATGCCCCATACATTTGAACTTCTACCACTACCACATCTAATCTACGCTTAGAACAATCACAATTATATTTTTTTTATTTATAGACACACAGCGAAACAGTGTGTGTGTGTGTGTGTGTGTATATATATATATATATATATATATATATATATATGAAGACATTTTTATCTTTATACATATTTTTTATAGATACAGATACTTAAGTAAATGATCTAAACAACATTTACTGGCCTGAATGTCTGGGAAATTGTCATAAAAAATATGCGTCCTCGGACTGGAATCGAACCTGTATCCTATACGGAACCGTGCCTTTAACGGATTTGCCCAAACAGGAGCGTGCAATTAGCAAGGTCAATTTTACTGTCCTTAAACTACAATGTTCCATGAATCGCTCACGTACATTCATATCTGCTCAATGCGTATACAAATGTAAAAAGTGACGTCACACATTATGAAATGGACAAAGACCGACAACTATTTTAAGATATTTTTATGTCTACTTAAATATTCGTATCTATAAAAAGAATGTATAAAAAATAAAAATGTCTTAAAATAATTGTCTGACTTTTGTCCATTTCATATATATATATATATATATATATATATATATATATATATATATATATATATATATATATATATATATCAGGCGATTATTAATTTCATGAGTGAAGGATTTATCATGAGTCCAAAACAAAATACAAACTCTTTTTTCGGAAAAAAACGGGTTTATAAGGCTTGTGTGCATTACTCTTATCAACCAATTAAATATGTGATAGGTTAAATTTAACCTAAGCGGAGAAGCAAAAATTAAAAAAATATATTTTCTTTTTATAAATGGGCCATGACCCGCAGATTGGCAACTAACAGCAGCCAGAAGTAAAAGTAAAGCGGATATATATATATATTAGCATAAAATGCAGTTTCCTAAAAAATAAAAAAGGGGAGTAGAGCATTAATTTAACAAAATGCTAAACAAGTTAAATGCTTTGATATTTTCCCATATAAAACTATTTTCATCCTAAAATAAATAATATTGGTCTACTCTGTATTGATCCGAGTTTGTATTCTATTCTTTCATCATCGTATCTAGACACACACACACACACACACACACACACATATATATATATATATATATATATATATATATATATATATATATATAGGTAATTATTACGATCAATTCATCAGACCTACAAATTCAAAAATTCTTTTTTTTTTGAATTTGTAGGTCTGATGTATTGGATCGTAATTACGATTCCAATGTCATGATCGTTGTTTAAAAAAAAAGGATCGACTCATCTTCCAGATAACTAGACCATGGTGAGATTCTAACGATTGTAAAGCAAAGGTTGTAATGACTCGGCACGCGCCCGTTCAGCATATATATAAATATATATATATATATATATATATATATATATATATATATATATATATATATAGATAGAGAGAGAGAGAGAGAGAGAGAGATAATATTAGTGCTAAATATACACATACATATGCAAAATATATAAATATATATACATGCATAAATACACATTACATATATATTTGTATAAAAAAATTCCAAGACGATAGAATCCAGGTAGAACTCAATGTCCATAACAGAGTAAGGATATAATAAAAAAGGCTTAAACACTAATATTCCATGGTCATAATTTATTCCATAAATATTTATTTATATTTATTCCGTAAATACGATCCAATTCATCAGACCTACAAATTCAAGATAAAACAGAAAATACAACTCCGGAAATAAAAAAGAAAATTTAGAAGGACTCTAAGTATGAGAGTGTGGGACGAATGTTAGAACTATAGAGAAGGGTAACAGACGCAAGAAGGTGGGGGATTAAAAATTAACAGAGATAACTTTTAGTGAGAGAAATATGAATGTTGTCGGATGTCTAATACATTAAAGATGTAACCGGAAATAATATATTTTGTGGTGACATACACACACAATAGACGATCTAATCATAAGATCAGAAGAAGAGGGAAGGAGAGGAAAAGAACAGAAAAGTAAAAGGGGTGGGAGAGAGAGATGGATCGGGTGAATCTAAAACTGAATGGCATTTATAAAAAAGCCGCTGTGTAATTAAGAAAATTTGACAAAGCCTTTTTATTATATATATATATATATATATATATATATATATATATATATATACATACAAGTGTGGCTCTCATCGTAATCCGATATTTGGACGGCTTAAACTTGATCCGTTCACGTCGTCTGAAGATTGCATGTCATAAAACTCGGGTTACAACTACAGCCAACCTTTTATAGAATTTAACATTGTTCAGATATTTTTTGCTTAGTCAACGCAATCTAGGCTTCAAGCAGCTTACTGAGTAGGGGAGTTTGTCCTTTGGTTTTTTCTTTATTTTTCAGTATTGTAGTTTTATTCTACATTATATCTGTATATATATATATATATATATATATATATATATATATATATATATATATATATACAAGTTACGAAGAACTTGGTAAACCGAATGGGTAATTCCAAGAGGATGAAATCCTGAGTTCAATAATCCAGAGCTTTTTACTATTTTTTCATTTCATTTTAAGTTGAAGTGTTACCTGATGATCCGAAGTCCTTCAAAAAGGATTTTGGTGAAATAAATTATTGTAATGGTACCTTAAATTTGTCTGTTTTTTTCATTATATATATATATATATATAAACCCAAAGAGCCTAAAGAGCCATGTTTCTGGCTCTTTTTAGGTTTACTTATCTTAGATTGCTCTACTTTGCGTATTGAGCAATTTGCTTACTTATTTTTACTTGTGCCGGGTTTTTTTTCTTTGGACTCTGAACTTTCATTTTACAGGATTATTTTCGCTGGAAATAAATGTTCTTAGTTCTTTCTTTTTTAACTTGGGTATTGGTTGGTCCATTTGCATGCTAAATCACCTAAGTTTTTCCTGGATGAGTATAGCTGCTTATATTTATAAGATTATTAGTAGTAATATATATATATATATATATATATATATATATATATATATATATATATGTTTAACATTCTTTTTATTGATACAAGTATTTAGGCAAATGCTCTGTTTATAATAAACAGTATAAAATAACATTTACCGTTTTCATAGAAAATATTCGTTCTTTGACAGGATTCGAACCGGTATCCTTTACGGAGCCGTCATATAGCCTAACGTGCCTTACCACTCGGCCACAAATGATCGTTCAGTTGGCAAGGTCGAATTTACTGCTTATAAACTTCAATCTTCCATGAATCTCTCACGTACATTCATAACTGCTCATAGCGAATCATATGTAAACAAATATTTTCTATGAAAATTTCTCGGACATTAAGGCCGGTAAATGTTGTTTAATACTGTTTATTATAAACAGAGCATTTACTTAAATACTTGAATCAATAAAAGTATGTTAAACATAAAAATCTCATTAAATAATTGTCGGACTTTGTCCATTTCATCATATATATATATATATATATATATATATATATATATATATATATATATATATATATATATATATATATATATATATATATGTGTGTGTGTGTGTGATACACGCTTAGGCGATCATATATCTTTGGGTATATGACTGACGAGGCAAATGTTTTCCAGTAGTAGGTTGCCATTTTTTTTCTCCCTTAGACCAGTTGCCATCCAAGGCAATACAACCGGGTTTGTCCTGTTATTTACCCATAGATTGGGGGAAAAGAAGAGGATTTAAAACCTTTTCAAAGATATTAGCAAGTAAGTGAATGAAATTGATTCGACTGGAATTCGAACTCGCTCTCCGATTCCTCAATCCGAGCCGCTATCCATTACTCCACCGTGCCTCCATATAGCGTGTATCTACAACTCCATATTCTGCCCTAATTATATCGGACCAAATCAAATGTTGGATTAACCTTCTGTTTTAAAATCGAGGATTTCTCTCTCATTCCTTTTTTTCCGGATTCGTTAAATTATTCTGTTCATCACTCTAAGACATTTCTGTTGTTCTTCAGCGACAATAAAATTTTGTTGATTATCTGGAGATAATGTTTTTTCAGATTAATTTTATGTATTGAACAAATAAATCCAAGATTACCCCAGATAGTTTCTGTAAGGGCAATGAAGTGATTTTTTTAATCTAATTTTTAATCTCTAAGCGAGCAAAACAGATATATAATCGCAAAATATTTATTGAATCTACTACGGGTTTAGCAGAACAGTTTCATTGACGAGAGATTTTTATATGATCTTGCTGATGGTCGACTGTCAACGGTAAATTTCTAGTGCGTTTCCTGTTTATCAATAAAAACCAAAAATCCAGTCTGTTAGAAATAATAATAAAAATGAACAAAATAATGACTTATAAGGTTGGAATTTATTGAACTTATTTTTTTAATCAAGTTCACCCCAAGAAAGACAGTAAAGCCACTAAGACACAAGATGACACTGGGTGTGAACGAATTAGTAAACAGAAACCTTACTTAATATCGAGAACAGAAGAAACGTAACCAGGATGTCATTTGATGTCGATTGACATTTTTGTTAAATCTTTCCAGATTAAATTTTGCTGGAAAACATAAAGCCACAAATATCGTCAGTCCATCAGCAGTTGACAGGAAGAAACGAATAAAATATCCTGCGATATGAAATGCTAAACTAAATAGCATTGATTGGGGTATTTAGCAATTTCCTAAAAACAGGTAATGGCAGGTTATATGGAATGTAACACAGAGGCAAGCAAACTTGGCTCGCTGTGTTATGCTGGACTATATTTCTCGCCAGAATCTAACTTGCAAGTTGCATTCACTCGTACATTGATTATTGCTACCCCATCTAGTCTAGTGTTATTCCTATGTATCGACAGATTCATGGAAATATCCAATCTGCAATGTTATTGGTCCTAATCTAGCATATCAGCTTCAATCATTTTTCTCACTATGGTAAAATAGCTTCACATTGCCTCTTCTATAAATATTTACATGGAAATTGTTATGAGAAACTTTTCACTATGGTACCCCCATTTTAGAATTTGAGCTTAATACTAGATTATCATTATTATTATTATTATTATTATTATTTTGATTTCCTGAGTATATGTTTTGAGAATTTCTTACATAAAAATATGTTCTTCCTAAAATAATATTACTGTACTCTGTATTGATCCGAGTTTGTATTTTATTCTTTCTCATCGTATCTGGACACACACACACACACACACATACACACGAACAAACACAAACACACGCATACGCACGCACACACACACACTACTAGACTATTATTATTATTATTTATGGAGTATACTAATTTTTTCCGGGTCTCAACCAGGGACAAAAGGTCAGAAATGGTGTCATGTCATTTTCCGCAGAGCAGATTTTGAGGAAAAAAATTAAAAAAAAACAAAACACCGAAAATTTCACATGTTTTACACAGATAAAGCTCTTCGTTAGGTTTGGGCAAGTACTTGTGAGTATATTTCTTTTGTATTTCTTTAAATCATGGGCTACCAGAAATTACTTCAACAAGTCTATTGAAACCGTTTTCAAACAGTTCGATGGCTCCAACTCCAACAGGAATTGTTGATGTCCTTTTTGGCCTTAATTTTGAGATTTCTACTTCATCAATGTATTTTTATAGTTTTTGAAGATCTTCAAAGACACATTACAGTCTGCAGGGAGTGCCATTTATTGAAAAGATGGCACATTTTATTTTTTGCGGTCTCTAATCACAATGTCTGGGCGATTAGCTTTGATTGTTCTGTCTGTGTGTAATATAAAGTCCTATAAAATTGTTACAAGTCCTATCTCAGCAACAGGGTTTGGGTGGTGTTCATACCAATTTCTTGCAGTTTCCTTTCCGCAAAATTTGCAGATTTTCCAATGTAGATATTGACCAATTCTGTCATGCCTGTTTTTATATTCAGTGGGTGTTAAAAATGTGCAACCTGATACAAGATGGTCAATTATTTCTGGATATTTATCATTGAATATGCATTTTGGTCAACATAATTTTTCTGTATATGAGCTTAGTTATCTTTAGTTAGCCAACATTAGGCCTGTCTATATTTCTAAGATGAGGTATTATGTGCATTATTTACATTATTCGGACTATTGTTCTTATCTTTGTCGCCATATTTATTACAACGTTCCGGCCGTTGTACGCTCCGGCCTTCTTCAAGTGGTTGGAATGTCGAACTGAATCCTTTATTTCGCTCACTGGAGGAGACTGTTCTAGTTCCATGTGCCGTATCTAACGGATGTCAGTTATCTCCTGTTTATTCCCCTTGCAAAGTTAGATATCTCTCAAAGGTGACAGAAAGTCTGCTTAAAAGGCACTTCGTCGGATACTCAAATGGCAGGGCCTCTAGTGTGATTTGAGTATTATGTCGTCTTCCACATTCTCATGCTGTGTTTAAAGATATCTACTATCATCGAGGAGACTTTGTATATTTAAAAACCCATAAGGAACCAGGAGGGTGAGACACTATCAAATGCTTTAAGGTAAGCTGTCCATACGGGGGGGGATTTCTACAGCATCTCTTGCAATTTTCCAGGATCATTCTATTTATCAATATTTGATCTTTACAACTTTCAGGGGAAGAATGTTGTTTTCTATCAATCTCATTGTGCCAAGATCGATCTATCTATCTATCTATCTATCTGTCTATCTATCTATCTATCTATCTATCTAATTATGTTGAGATATATCTATCTCATATTCAGAACGATCTATCTATCTATCTATCTATCTATCTATCTATCTATCTATCTATCTATCTATCTATCTATTATGTTGAGATATATCTATCTCATATTCAGAACGATCTATCTATCTATCTATCTATCTATCTATCTATCTATCTATCTATCTATCTATCTATCTATCTATCTATCTAATTATGTTGAGATATATCTATCTCATATTCAGAACGATTCAGATTCATCGATCTATCTATCTATCTATCTATCTATCTATCATCTAATTATGTTGAGAAACATCCATTTCATATTCAGAACGATTCATATCTATCTATCATCTATCTATCTATCATATCTATCTATCTATCTATCTAATTATGTTGAGATATATCTGATATTCAGAACGATATATCTATCTATCTATCATCTATTCATCTATCTATCTATCTATCTATCTATTCAATTATGTTGAGATATATCTATCTCATATTCAGAACGATCTATCTATCTATCTATCTATCTATCTATCTATCTATCTATCTATCTATCTAATTATGTTGAGATATATCCATCTCATATTCAGAACGATCTATCTATCTATCTATCTCTCTATCTCTCTATCTATTCATTCTATCTCATCTATCTATCTATCTATATGTTGAGATATATCTATATATTCAGAACGATATATATATTCATCTATCTATCTCTATCTATCTATTCATCTATCTATCTATTCTAATTATGTTGAGATATATCTATTTATATTCAGAACGATGTATCTCCTGTTCTCTCTATCTTCTATCTATCTCCATATATATATATATATATTTATATATATATCCATGTTTTATGTCTCTTTATTTACATGAATTCTCCTGTTCGTATTTATTTCTCCATTTATATATTTTATATATATATATATGAATATATATATATATATATATATATATATATATATATATATATATATATATTTGTGACTGTGTGTGTTTTTGTGCCTATATGTGTATATATAAATATATGTAGATTGTTTCTCAATTTCTTTATTTTCTGGCACAATATCAAATTTTGAAGAACACAAGTCATTTTTCATTTCGTGATCAAAGAAAATTCGCCAATTTCTTTCCAAAATTATTCAATCTCTTACGATATTTTTTCTTTCTTATCTCTATCAAAGAGATTACATGTGGGAATTTCATATTACACTGATAGAATTTCGCATTCAACTTTATCATTTTTTTTACCAACTGAAATATGAAATTAGATAATTTTCCCATCTTTAAATAACTACGACATTTTATTTTCCGTAAATAAAATTCCGACAAACACACATAAGGAATATTGAATGTTTATGCATATTCTTCATTTTCTTTCACGATTTTTGATCACTTTGATAAATAATGATAAATCCATTGCATAAGCTTCTATATCCTTATTGGATTATAAATCATTAATAGTGGGATCGATAATGACTACGACTTCCTTGATTGTGTCTTGGTAACAAAACTAATATCCGTAAATTGATAAAATAACATTATCAAGACCATTATAAATTGTTGTTGAATAAATTATCACAATGGTTCCCAACGTGCGGGGCGTACCCCACCGGTTGGGCATGGTAATATTTTTGTGAGGAATGCGAACGATGTGCACCCTTCGGCTTATTATACCAACAGAATAAGGAGACAATTCGAGAATGAGTTGTTAACAGTGAATTCTTTTCTAGTGAGCTCAAATTTCATTTTGCATTATTATTTTATGATCTATCTATCTATCTATCTATCTATCTATCTATCTATCTATCTATCTATCTATCTGCCTTTCAATTCTCTATTAGGTCTTGGAACTATATATATTTAGCTGTATTTTTCCTTTTTTGATTTTCCTCATTCGCTGACCCCATGGTCTTTTGAGGCTTGCTTAGAGACCAAGTTAATGGCCTTTTAAGCTTCCTTCACGTGAATTGCAGTTAATTTTGAAGTAAAAATGTACGAATTAAATATTACAGTGGGACATCAAAATTTTAGAAATACCAAAGTTGGGCATGGCTTAAAATCAGTTGGGAATTACTTATTTAGACAAATGTTCTTAATATTAGGTTTAAACATCTGACAGCCATTGTTATTTCTCGTTACCCTTGTTTGTTTGTATTTTTAGACTAACTTGTCTTATTTATATTTATTTATTCTTCTCCTAGTTTTATAATTTTGGTTCTTAATAAAAACCGTCCGATGCACGGGACTTCATCTTCTTCAGAGTTTTAATTACATTAAAGCGTTTCTCTGACTCTCTGCAATACTACGGACGCGAACGCACGGGGTGGGGGAGGCAGAACATAATCAGTACCTAGATATATGCCCTCTTGGGAATATCAGGTCTTGTAAACTTGGACAATAGCTTAGAATTGGAAACTGGAGAACCGAGTTCCAATTGCAGTCAAATTCTTTATATTCACATAGGCACCTGTTGTAGAGTAGTTTTCACAGTGGAGGCTTGTATTTCAATAATTCGGTCTTAAAATGGTCCGACGTACAAAACGTTAGGAACTTGAAATAATAATTAATGACGCAGCAATCTAGTTGTGATGGTTGATACTTCAATGTCCGACATCGACTGACTCACTCAACTCCACTGAGCCCAACTGGCGACCGCTACTACTAATACTACTACTTATTATGTGTGGGAGAGTCTATTAATAATAGAATAGGTACGTTCAGGTATAACAGCACGAAAACCATTGAGAATGGTATGAACTACCCCCACCCACCCATCATCATCTCCTAATCTTGAGTTTAACTGCTAAGACTTCTCTCAATAAATTGTTATTATCTCTAAAACATACTTCATAAAAATCATTTCTTGCTTTAAAAAGCCTGCCAAAAATTCGTAAAAACAAATCAGTCTTGATTAATAAGTAACAGACATCACGGTGCTGCCATTTTATTTTACACCAGAATATTTGTTACGGCCATAGTAAGCAGAAATGGAGCTGGTATGATGCTAATCATATTCATATTTTATACATACATACATATATATATATATATATATATATATATATATATATATATATATATATATATATATATATTGATTTGATTCGATGAAACAAATTTATCAGTTTTATGAAATAAATTAGCATGATTTTCTAAAGTCTCCGCTTTCATAATTATATATATATATATATATATATATATATATATATATATATATATATATATATATATATATATATATATATATATAATTATGTAAGTGGAGACGTTCAAAGCCATGGTAATATTTTATTTTGCAAAACCGATAACTTGGTTTCGTCTCATCAGATCAAAAATCAATTTATATTCAAATATTTCGTTCTGGTAAAATTTTAAAGTCATTTATTGCTTAAAAACTGATGGGTTAATTATTAAAAGGATTACTATCAATAAATTATTATTACCTGCAAGATATATCAATAAAAAAATCTTTTCTGGAATATCATAAGTTGACACAAGTCCCTTAGTGCGGATCATCAATGAGAATGGAATTATTTAAATAGAGTAAATATATTTTGCTTCATTTAACTTAGAAAGGTAGAAAAGATGCGTTTCAAAAGCATGTAATAATAATCCATGATACAAAGTTATTTTTGTTGTACTGTTTTTTATTGTACAATTGTACTATTTCATTAACACCAAATAGAAGGACTGAGAACTATTCAAGGTGGAGGGTTACTTTATATGTTTCTTTTAATGACGTAATGGTATGAAATAACGTGTATCACTTTAGTCTTGTTGAAATAAAGATTTGGTGACTAAATGTAACTCCTTGTAACAGTTGTTTTATTCTCCCCACTCCTTAGGAATGATTTTCTTTTAAAACATTTGTGTGTTTATACACTCTTTTTTTATAGATACAAATATTTAAGTAAATGCTCTGTTTATAATAAACAATATTAACAACATTTACCGACCTGAATGTCCGAGAAATTGTCATAGAAAATATGCGTAATATTATCTTCGGGAGACGTCGACAAGAATTCCACGAAGACCATGTATTGGTTTGGTTTATTTTGTTTTGCGGCATATCAACCTCAATGGGTTATTTAATGCCAACAACATTTTTAGGGTGGTTTCGTATGAATAGAATATGTATTCTTTGGTTTAGATTGGTTTGGTTTATTTTGCTTCACGGCATTTCAACCTCAATGGGTTATTTAATGCCGACAACATTTTTAGGATAGATTCGTATGAATAGAATATGTATTCTATGCTTTAGATTGGTTTGGTTTATTTTGTTTTACGGCATATCAACCGCAATGGGTTATTTAATGCCGACTACATTTTTAGGATAGATTCGTATGAATATAATATGTATTCTTTGGTTTAGTTTCGTTTGGTTTATTTTGCTTTACGGTATATCAACCTCAATGGATTATTTAATGCTGTTGAAACTTGACTAATGCATGAAATAATAATAATACAATACAAAATTTACTTAGAACAAAATGTATTGAAACAAGAAAGTGTACACAATATTTACATATAGTATTTTGTATATTCTTGGGAAGACCGTTCCTGGAGAATGTGTTGACTTAGTCGCAGTCGGGCAGAGTCTCTGGATTGAAGCTCTTGATTCCTCCCCTCGTCTTCCCGGTACCAACCATATTTATATGGTCGGTACTCCACTATGCAAATTAGGTGGATCCTACCACAACAAATGCCAACACCATTTTTATTGCTGGTAATATTTTGTTTTCTCAAAAATCTGTTTCTAATAATATTTTTCCTTCAAAATTGTATTGCTGGTAATATTTCTTTTCAAAAAAGTATTGTTGGTAATACTTAACTATTTTTCCATGGCTGGGACCCTAACAGGCGCTACCACCCCGAGTCAAGGTGGTCCTGAGAACATCAGAAATTAAGAGGTGGTTCCACGCCCCCTGAAAACCTCATGAACAGAGGCCTTGCTGCTGGATGTAGTTTATCGTTATACCCAGAACGCGGATGCAGTTTAACGTCTTACCCAGGACGCAAGATACTTCATTGGACTTGATGAGTAAATTTCAATTTTGAAACGCAAACGCATGTTTTCCTTTGAGCAGATTAAATTGCCGTGTTATTTAACGAAGTGGCACTTATATCTTTAATCAAAACTGGCATACGGCGAGAGAAGGAATATAAATATTAGTCAAAAGAAACAGTCAGTACGGACTATTAAGTGAACACGAGCAAAATATCGATGTATAAACATGAAGAAATTTTGTATATCCACCTCCCGCTGGGTGTAGTTTTAGAGCAACGGTCTTGATTCACCTATAAGTTACTTTCTCCTTTCTCTCATCTTCCGGCCGGGTGATCGCGAGTTGTTTTGTTCGAAATGAAAACTTCAACAAAAGGAATTTTAAATTTATCTATTTTATTAAACAAGTCAACGTGGACATTTTTAAAATAGCCATTGGGGTCGGTCTATCAGCCTCACTGGGGAGCAAGTCTCCGCACACGAAGTTAACACGTCCGTATTCTACGACGCGTAAAACTTAACTCCCTGAAAACGCGTTCTAACTGACATTCCCACGTCCCATATCTCAGCCAATCGAAATTGATATTCCTATTTTATCTACCAGCTGACTCCTAGGTCAGCCTCGGAAGGTCTGAAACTATTATTTAACAGAAACCGAGAACATAGCACAAAAATGACGCCACTAAAAACAACTGATAATGGCTAAAGATAGTCCAAATTAATATGGCATTCGATAATTTATATCTTAACTAGCAGTAGCGCCCGGCGTTGCCCGGGGATGTAACAGTATGAGATAGATCAAGTATCGACCATCATAAAGACTGAAAAATAAAATTGACAAAGATTATTGTTTAAGTTTGACGGACACGCATGTCTTAATTTGATTTTTTTTCTTTTTTTATTTTTTTTTTACGAATTGGTCAAACGCAAACTCAGACAAAAACATTGTTTTCAATCGTTATGAGTCTACCGATTGAATAGAATTTTATTATAAACGATTTTCTTATAAATGGAATTTTTAAAGCATTTTGAATGTAAAAATAAAGAAAAAAAGTGTCTAAGACAATAAGAAACATTACCTGCCAAAAAAAAAGTGAAGTTTTGTTAAAATCGGTTGAAGAATGTAGGAAATCCGATCACATATATAAACGAACACACACACATACACACACACAAAAAAAAAACATGTGTTTTATAATAAGTATAACTCGATATGAGTTGTCCCCCTTTCATTCTCGCGATGCCTCATAATCGTGTTTTCAAATTTATTTCGTGCAAAAACAATTGTGTTTTTCCAATTTCTAGCGCCGTCAGAACCACCGCAAGGTAATTTTACGTAGTCTTGTGAAGTTTTGTTGAAATCGGTTGAAAAATGTAGGAAATCCGATCCAATATGTAAACGTACAGACACATACAACCTGGGTTTTATAATAAGTATGATTATCAACAATTTGCTGTTAAGTGTGGCAGGGAATAGCTGGTTAATTTTAACGCCTCGAAAACGAAACTTATCTCTCTCTCTTAATCATCTGACTGCACCCCTCTCTACCTTCCATCATTATGGCTGATGCTAACCTTTAGGAGAATGATTCGTTGCTAAGTCTGCTGATTAGTACATTAGTTAGCTGTGTTGTGCTAGACATCTTTTCATGCCGGAATCGATCTTGTATAACTATAAGTCTACCATTTGACCATGCTTTCAATACTGCGTATTCATCTGTATATATTTGCTGTAAATTTAGAGATTCTTCATAAAATCCAAAGAATAAGCAGCAATATTACTGATCCTGACGTGGCGCCGAGGCTACAGTCGCGTTCCCATCGCTGTATTGTAGCTTCTCTGTGCTTTTTTCTATAAATACGTACATAGTAATTGTTCCGATGAACTCTCAGCTATGCTTCCTCGATTTTGGTAATTTAAGCGCTGTACAAGATTGGAGGCAAGGTCTCATCAATTCACAATACCAAGTTCTTTGTTAACAGTTTCATTTTTGGTAAACTTGCTTGCTTGGGGAACTGTATAAAGCTCCATTCTTTCCATCCAACATTGATCTTGCAATATTCAAATGCAATGCCAATTGTTATCTAATGTCCTTGATTATTCTTACGTTATTTAAGCGCAGTACAAGATTATTCTTCTATTGTTTTCGATTCTTAATAATGTCTTTCTTTGTCTTTCACACTCGGTAACCTCTTGTGTCTTATTGGCAATACTTCCTTGTATGGAGAGAATTAATATATATATATATATATATATATATATATAAATAAATATATATATATATATATATATATATATATATATATATATATATATATATATATATATATATATATATATATATGTCATCCACAGATAGACTGTTTCGCTGTTTCAGTGTGGCTAGACGTCCGGTTGCCTATAGTTAGCATCGAAACCCGACTGAATTGGCGTCAGTCGGAGATTTTACGACTAAGCCGTCAGGGATGAAGATGAATTTTAGCGTATTTATTTTAGATAAGCACACAGTGACCGACAGGACTCAATTCCTTTTTGCCGAAGAGTCTCGCTATATCAGCCGTAATAATCACTGTTTACAAAGCCACACATCCTCCTCAGAGAGCTCAACTGAAATTAATTTTTTAGTAGCCCATATATATATATATATATATATATATATATATATATATATATATATATATATATCCCAATGAAATGAGAACAAATCAAATATAATTTCAAACGTTCATAATAACCTTAGTTTAAAAAGAGGGTTCAATACAATAGTAAAGCAATATTCTTTATTATAGGATTTACATTAGAACATATGTAAAACCGTTAGATAAATGCATTCATATTTCGATGCATCTCATCAGGCTATATATATATATATATATATATATATATATATATATATATATGCTTCTGAAAAAAGATTTCTGTTGAACTCTGTGGGGAGGATGTGTGGATTTGTAAACAGTGACTATTACGGCTAATAATGCAAGACTCTCCGCTAAAGCAAATCAAATTCTCTCAGTCACTGCGTGTTTATCTAAAAATAAATACGCTTAAATTCACCTTCATCACTGCCCTACGCCAACGGCTTAAGGGTAGAATCCCCGACTGACGCCAATTCAGTCGGGTTTAGCTTGAGGCAACCGATGAGTTGTTATACAGCAAAACAGTCTGTCTGTGGATTACAATATATATATATATATATATATATATATATATATATATATATATATATATATATATATATATATACCCGGAACCAAAAAAATGACACGAAATCTTACGGTCCCGAAGTTAAGCAACGTTGAGACGAGTCAGTATCTAGATGGGTGACCGTATGGGAACACAAGATGCTGTTACCTTTGATGTGCGAGTGGTGTTATTGATTGGAATGCTCGGAATTGTTATTCGGAGAGTCGAGTTCCCGTACGATGACCGGAGTTAAGCAACGTTGATGGGTGACTGTATGGGAATACCCGGTTCTGTTAGCTGGATGTATGAGTGGTGTAATGGATAATGGCTCGTAGAGCCAGTTTTCCCTTTCCGGTTGGGTATTCACTTATGCACAAATGCCCCAATGAATCCGCCTCTTCTCCATTAGCTATGGGTTAAATAGTAAGACGTGTACCACTCAATCATTATTATCTAAAAAGAAAAGTGTTCATTTTGTTTTGTCCTTTCTTCGTAACAGATTTAATGTTTAGTATAGAGCTTCAAAAAATTCGCAGTGTGAGATAGGCAAGAAGTAAGGCATGTAGCAACATCAGCACGGCAAAGGGCACTCTTTTAAAGGCAAGGAAGGGCAAAAATAATATTAAGTCAAGTGATAGGGATTGCTGTATGAGTCGTACGGCTTTTGAATCAAGCACAGGCAACGGCGGGTCATGCTGCTAGTGTATCACTAAAACATCATTATTTGCCCAAAATCCTTACAATCTAAAAACAAATTCTCGCTTTCAAAACGTGCAAAGTGTTGATAAGTCGTATGAAATGAATGAATCAATCAATTTTTATCAGTAAGGAACATTGCCGGCAAAGAAACGACACATTGTCCGGAGGATGAATTGCAGACACGAAATTTAACCAAATACAAAAATTTAAATATCTAGGAAATGGTTTAGTAAAATATGACACCCAGATCCGGTGCTGTATTAACGCTAGAACACTAATCATGGATGTATAGTACGCAGCACAAATTTTCCTATTTTTAATTACAATTTTCGGTACCTGATTTTCTTACCTAAATAATGTTTTTCAGTTCCTATGAATGTTAACTCAATCTACAAAGTTTGAAGTGCCTGCATGTAAAATATTTCAAATAAAGATTTATATTTAATATTTTTTTGATATTTTCAAAATCGGGTATGATATACGCATGGTTAATAGTGGTGTATCTTTAATTGATGGTTAGTGTTCTTGGGTTAATACCAATAAAAAAAAAACAATCCCCCATTTTATGTCCAGTATAATCTTACATTAACACTATAAATATTAATTCGTGTGCAGCAATTATTTGGTGGGGGACCAGTTTGTTTCTTAATAACAATAGAAAGATGATCCCCCACTTTATATCCACTATAATCTTTAATACTACTTTCCAAATGTAAATTGTTGTGTAGCAATTAATTCGGGGATCAGTTTGTTACTTAAAAAGTATAGAAAACCAGTTCACCAATTTATGTCCAGTACAATCTTACATGAATACGACAAATGTCATCAATTCTTGTGTAGCAATTATTTTGGGGACCAGTTTGTTACTTAATATCAGTAGAAAACCAGTCCCCTATTTTATGTCCAGTAGAAACTTACATTAATACAACTAATGATATCGATTTTTGTATAGCAGTTATTTGGGGGGGCTAATTAGTTACTTAGTAACAATATAAAACTGATCCCCCACTTTATATCCACGATAATCTTTAATACTACTTGCCAAATGTAAATTGTTGTGTAGCAATTAATTCGGGGATCAGTTTGTTACATAACTCTAGAATACTAACCATGGGTATATAGTACCCAGCGTAAATTTTCCTATTTTAATTACAATTATCAGTACCTGATTTTCTTACCTAAATAATATTTTTAATTTCCTACTAATGTTAAGTAAAAGTACAAAGTTTGAAGTGCCTGCATGTAAAATGTTTCAAATAAAGAATTATATTTAATACTTTTTAATATTTTCAAAATCCTGTATGATATACCCATGGTTATTAGTGGTGTAACTGTAATTGATGGTTAGTGTTCTAGGGGTAAGAAAAGGAAAATCTCGTTAGGAATGAAGAAAATAATATCGAACTGTATAAATGTCAATGAATACAGCATGATCATCTCATCGATGAAGAAGACACTTGAGGCAATCGAAATGTTTCTCTATATGTGGATGCTGAGGATTCTATGAACTGCATACCTGATATAACGAGGAAGTTTTCAGGAAACAAAAACGATAAGGCGCAGAATTTTTAGGAAAGAGGGCTTGAATAATTTGACACACAGGAAATATTTCAAGCAAGCGGGACAAATTAAAGAAGCTCTTATCGTAATTTTATCCATCGATGGTAGAACAGGGATTTGGATAACAAAATCTTGCTACCAATGTTAAGAAAGTGGGGAGAACCATGATCACCAACTTCCCGATGGGATACGACACATTTAATAAAATCTCCTATATAGCAGTGAATTTGAAACCATGTTTAATAGATGCAGAAAAAAAACGAGAAGGTCCTGATCTGGTATCCCGTCTGCAGCTGCTCTCTCACAGACGTGCCGTTGGCCCCCCTCTGTCTATTTTTACAAATACTTTCACGGTAACTGCTCGGATGAGCTGCTTTCGCTGGTTCCCAGACTCCATGAATTTAAGCGTTCAGCTAGGCAGGCATCTCGCTCTCGCCCTTTCACTGTCGAAACTCCTAAATGTAGCCGTCTCTTCTACTCCAATAGCTTCACGTCTCGCACTTCTCGCCTGTGGAACTCCCTCCCCATTTCTTGTTTCCCTGATAGCTATAATCTCCAACTATTCAAATGTAATGTCAATCGACGTCACTAGATGCCCTGATCTATCCCCTAACCTTCTCTTCATATTTTCCTCTATCACTCATCTTTGATCTCGCTCCAACTTTGTAACCCATTGTGTGCTAGTGGATTCCCGCCTTGCTTGGGGTTGAATGCTTAAAAAAACAGTGAATGTGATTGTTTCCTAAATAGAAGATGTCCCCCCAAAACGATATCATTTAAAAAGTTAATATCTAAGGAACTACATGGTCCAGGCAAACGAAATTAAATAGGCTTCAGGTTGGACAATAAGAGATTTATTTATCAAAATTCGATAAAGATATGCAAAGGGGTGTCGATTTTATAACCGGTTTCACAAATCTTTACAAAAATTTCAATATGCGCATGACTGTGACACAACAAACGTCAAGTCAGTAGTCCAGCTCCTGCCAAACACGCTGCAGCATATTTTGCGTAACATTCTCCAGCCCCTCAGTTATTCTCTGCTTAAGTTCCTATAGACTTCTAGGAAGAGGGGGATATAGACCCGTCCTTTCACAT
The DNA here is from genome assembly GCA_903632075.3 of Acanthosepion pharaonis. Lineage (NCBI taxonomy): Eukaryota > Metazoa > Mollusca > Cephalopoda > Sepiida > Sepiidae > Acanthosepion > Acanthosepion pharaonis. The sequence goes on along the minus strand of CAHIKZ030005442.1, from coordinate 1,315,649 downwards.
AGACCCATAGAAAAAAAAATAACATGGGGTCAAGTTAGGTGAACGTGGTGCCCATTTCAACAGCACATTGTCCTTATCATTGTAATCTATCTTGCTAGAAAGATACTTATTGAGATATGCCTGAAATAACGCGCTAGATAATGTTACGCAAGACATGCCACAGCGTGTTTGGTAGTAGCTGCACTACTGGCTTGACGTGTTTTATGCCACAGGTGGTCCGCATATTTGTGAAGCTTTATGAAATCGGCTATACAATCTACATCCATTTGAATATCTTGTATGAATTTTGTGAAATAAATCTGTTAATGTTTTTATCATGAAACCTTTTTAATTTCGTTTGTCTGGTATATGTAGTTATTCAGATATTCATATTTTAAATGGTGTCAGTTTTTGGAAACAGACTATATTACGACAGCTGTTACATAATTATATATTACGTAAAAGAACTGATCAAAATTAGTGGATGTTTGTTTATTGATTTTTTTTTAAATTGAAAATGGGAGAAAATAATGTTTTCCTCGTATAAAAATCTTATTTACAATGAAATAATTCGCGGTTATAGAAAACTTACTCTGAATAAGAAAACTGAAAGAACTTTTAGACAGGATCTTAAAAAAGCATCGCAAAAAAAACAAAAAAAAACAACAACATTAACCTTAAAAGAGAGAATGCATCGTTTTATGCAAATAAAATAGTCTTAGTCATAAAGTTAGTATTGGGATGGTAGAAACAAAGACCGAACTATCTATGTATCTATGTGTTGTAACAAACAACAGCATATTTGATAAAAAAATAACACTGAACACACATAAGTATAGCAAAACATACGATCCAGAAACTATGTATTAAACATATGACAATTCGCTTGGAAACCAAGAAAAGTTACCTGCATTCTTATGTAATATACGGTCAAATCACGCTGAAACACCGGTTCTCGTACGATCACCGAAGTTAAGCAGCGTAGAGCCAGGTCAGTACTTAAATGGTGGGGGGCGCTTAGGAACACCTGGTACTGTAAGCCCCCAAAGTCCAACCCTTACCTTACAGTCGGTGGGGGGTGTAAACGGTAGTGTCAGAGCTATGCCGCCCGGAACTTCGTTCCTGGTAGGGCCACACCAAAGGCGGACAGGTCTGACACACACGCCGGCTAACAAGGGCTCTGGTGAAAATCCAAGGAGCGTCTGCATTGGTAACCGGCGGCTTCTGGTTGTTCCTGTCTCTGCGTCTGTGGGAACCCCACGGCAAGCAAGAACGTTATCCGAGTAGGCCTGGGTACCCTACTTCTGTAATTTATCCCAAGAATCTTCTTCTCATAACAGGAAGAAGCCGGCTCAATCCGCCCAGGGTGAATGCCGCATCAGAGATGTAATATAGAATCTATTATGAATACTGGACTATCTCTTCATAGAATAAAAGGAGAATCGAATGAGTAGTGACTTTTTTTCTAACAACAAATACAAAACAAGTAATGGGCAGAAATTACTTGCGACAAGAACGTTTTCAGGGAAAATAGAAATTAGAATGTGACGTGCAAAGATTGTTTTGACATTTCTGGGAAACATAATAAGGAAAAAATTCCAAGATTTTAAAACATACGAAGCGTACTGAAGACAAGGATAGCAAGGAGAAACTAATTAATATTTTACTTAACGAGTCAATGAGAGACAAAACAAAGCCAAAAATGCGTCATTAACGAACAAACTGAGAAAATAGGAACAAAACAGAGACTGTTGATTGTTTCTTGGCTGCATATTCAGGAAGAATTGTCCGAAGAATTTAAAATTCGAAAGGCATATTGAAAACAAGAGAAGGAAGGAGAAATAGGCATTAACTCATTGAGATGAAATTATCCTTTTCTCGGTCACGATGACTTGTGACTTCGTCCTAGCACAACTATCGACAACGCCAAGTGTTTCCTCTATCCAATTTCCCACACAAGCCTTGAGATTCGGACAATATATATATATATATATATATATATATATATATATATATATATAATAAAAACAGACCACTTTAAGGTACCATTACAATAACTTATTTCACCAAAATCCTTTTGAAATTTCCTCTCATTTCATTGTTGGAAGTGTTACCTGATGATCCGAAATCCTTTAAAAAGGATTTTGGTGAAATAAATTATTGTAATGGTACCTTAAAGTGGTCTGTTTTTCATTAAATATTAGCTCTGTTCTTCGCATTGAGCTCTCAGGATTTCATCCTCCTTGTATTTACCAATTCGGTTTACAAAGTTCTTCATAACTTAATATATATATATATATATATATATATATATATATATATATATATATATTCATGAATTACCAAGAGGCAGGGTATAAACCGAGCGTCAGTTATATATATATATATATATATATATATATATATATATATATATACCTCATTGAAAATATATTTTATTTAATATTTGGAGTTTCTTTTGTAATATAAAGAATTAAGTTAAAATGAAATAATTGAGACACCCGGAAAAGGCATGCCACGTGGAACTAGAACAATCCATCCCGGTGAATGAAATAAAGGATTCCTTTCGAAATTGCCATCACCTGAAGAAGGCTGGAGTATACAACGGCCAAAATGTTGTGAATATGGCAATGAACATGAAAATAACAATACGAATAATGAAAATAATTCAAGCAATCATAATACCTCATTTGTAGAATTTGAATTGTAGACAGATAGTGACAATAAACATGAGGTCAATAGTCCAACCAATATAAATAGTGTGAATAATGATAAATTCTCATCACAGAAGTAAAGATAAATTACTCAAGTCTCTTTTGCTGCGTCGACGAACAAAACTGACAAGTGATTTCTATTTTCTCTCATCTGTTTGCCTGATGAGAGGATTGAGCTCTATCTGCGAAATACCAACCAAAGATCGCAGACAAGTTTTCGATTCGATCTAAATCGGTGGCCAGATCAAAGTTAAGAGCTGAAGAAATTCATTAGCTTATCTCTTCTGCTGCTGCTCGTAATGCCTTTCAAGTGAACCGTGTGAAATATTTTTAGACACGCATCACTTCAAATTAGCGGCAAGAGATCGCAGTTCAAACCAAGGTTAAAAATCACTGCTTTTCTTCGGTTTAGTGATTATAATAGGAAAAAATAGATTCATTGATTTATTCTTAGTAAAACTGGAATCATTTTTACACTCTTACGTACAGGTAATTGATAAGATTCATCTAGTCTGGAATAAGGTCAGAAGTGTAGAAAAACCAGCGAAATTATTACACTGATGAATTATGGTAACTTCTTTCTTTCTCTTTATGTGCCATGTCCTTTCAGGACGTAGACGATCACGGCTCTTCAATTCCCTCTTTCTCTTGAAGCTCTCAACAAGTTCCCTCCCTTTGCTTCCTTCCCCAGTCTACTCTCCGTCATCCACCATGTTACGCGTTGTTTATCATTGTTTCTCTTTCTCTCTATTCGCTCCGTGAGTATCAGATTCTCCAGCCCCTCCTTTCTCATTACATGTCCCAGAAACTTCAGCTGCCTCTTCCTGATGTTAATTATAAGCCTCCTCATTGTTTGAAAAATCGCTAAGACCACGTCGTAGCTCACACGCTCGGTCCATGATATCCCCCAATTGAATTAAGAAAGGTGATCTCTTTTCATGCCAATTTCAACTTATTAAAAATAATCTAAAATCGATCATTTAATTCGGTATTTACCCGAAGCCTCCCCACAAGGGATGTGGCGCAAGATCGATTTTAACAGGGTGCGTTCCGATTCCATAAGCTCGAGCAAAATTTCCCCGCAGGCATACATGAGGTCGGGTTTGTCTACCACCACAGACGCGACTCTGCCCTTGGGCATAACCTCGTATGGGTTACTCTCTACTCGGAGGTAGAGAGGTAAACAAGAAGTTTTGCTCAACTTCCAATGAATCATTTAGTTCTTAGCGTCAAAGATAGTGGACTGGCTCTGCTGAATCACATGTAACTATACTAAATATCAGAAGCAACATCATTTCCAGCCTTTCAAGATCAGTAACAACTAAAATGGAGAAAAGTCTTAAAAATATATAGAAAAGAAAATATATAGAAAGTGCAGTGATTTCTGAGTTTTCCACAGTAACTTTTTTTCATATGTATTCAGTTATAATGAAGGATATTTACAAAGACCAGCGACAAAACAAAAAACGATAGACAAATGAGATCGGCTGTGTGTTGAGACACTCGGATGCCCAGAAGTAAACAAAATAAAATTTAGCTTTCTAATTCTTCAACATTCACCCTCCGTTTATAATTATATCGGACATTTAAATTTATATGACACCCACTCTTCCACACTACATATCATCCTCATAGTCAGATCATGGAATTCTTGAACTGTCGCGGATACCCAGGGGTGGACAGAAAGAAACAGATAACCTCCTCCGGACTGATCTGTTGATCTGGCATAGTGTTGCCTTGATTCTTCCTTATCACGATCCTTTCAGCAGACTTTCAGATAGCATGGCGGCGCCCATATCCTCTCCAGATAAAACTATACGTCATTTTTTATTTATTATTGACCAATGTTGCGAGAAAAAATTCCTCAAAAAAAACTTTTTAAAAAATTCCTAAAATTAAAAGTCAAATGAAGATATTAATTTTTCTCTTTATTATTCTTAGAAATAGGACAGACTGGATTTATAGCCTTGGGTGGCAACCGGTCTAGGAGAAAGAAAATCTCAGAATTCAAATTCTACAAATATGGGTAAATAGTAGGGCATGTTGGGCTCTGTAGTCATGGTTGGTAACCAGATTAGGAGAAGGAAAACTTTGGATTCAAAACCAGAGTCGGAATTCCTAAGACTGTCCGATATTATGTTCAATATCATTCTGGCATCTCCTGTGACATTTAGCAGGAGACGCAGCGATACACGAGATGTTGTTTTCAATTTCAAGACATGCAGCAAAACATTTTTGACAAAAATGTTACCAGCAATAAAACCTTGTCGGCATTAAATAAACAATTTGGGCTGACAAACTCTAGATTAAACCAAACCTGATCTTTAATTATTCTTTTAACTTTATAATGTTCTTTTTTTCTCAAATTAAGTCATTATCGGTAATCATTTGCATCTTTTTCAGCTTGACATAATCATTTCTGATACACGACATTTTACAGGTCGTTCAGTTTCAATATTTCTATCCATTTTTTTATTCCGGTTTTAATTATCCGTTCCACTTTAAGAGCACTATCGACGATCTGCGAATACCGTAAATTGGTGCGTATAAGTCGAGTTTTCGATCCTAAGAAAATATTTCCAAAATTTGGGAGTCTCCTTATATGGCGGGTATAAAAGCCAAACGTTACATTATAATTAATCACATGCATCTTCTCTTTTTTTTACAATGGATACCGAACTAAATGATCCATTTTAGATTATATTTTCAAAAGTTGAAATTGGCATGAAAAGAACATTGCTCTGAGGTTCACACAGTATAAGGCCTTGGAGATTACAGAGTAAGAGGTGCAGATTATATATACGGAAGATAACGCTTAATCCTAGATTTGAACAGGTTAATTCTTTTAGAGACCGAAACGTGTTATATATATATATATATATATATATATATATATATATATATATATATATATATATATATATATATATATATATAGTGTAGGATCGTTAATTAATCTGAAACTTTTAAAACCATTTATTTTATTCTCAACATCATCACTTGATAAGACACAGAGTGTGTTGAAACAAAATGACTATTTTGTAGTGATTTTATAACATACTTACGTTATAATTTTTTATAAATAATAATTATATCTGCTTCTACTTTTGTATTGAGACTTTTTAAGAATAGTAATTGTTGATTATTGGAATTCATTCCCGTATATACCAATTATATATTGTTATATATATATAATTATATATATATATATATATATATATGTGCACTTTACCATTCAGCTTCAGTATTAGAAATATATATATATATATATATATATATATATATATATATATATATATATATATATATATTAAATATTGTTTCTGGTTCGAAAATATTGATGCGGGAAAATGAAAATCTTTTTCAGTCAATCATTTTTTTCTACGCTGTACACGGAGTGCGATATAAAAGGAATCTCATTCAAAAGACACCAATCAACCGTAACGAAAAGGATCAATTATAACCGTTTCCTTTAAAGGCGTCGTTCTGAACTAAGCTGTACTAAATATCTGTCTATATTTCTGGGATGAGGTATTATGTACACTATTTACATAATTCGCACTATTGTCCTCATCTTTGTCGCCATATTTATTACAACGTTTTGGCCGTTTTACGCTCCGGCCTTCTTCAGGTGGTTGGAATGTTGAACTGAACCCTTTATTTCGCTCACTGGGGTATATATTCTATTCCATGTGCCATATTTATGGATGTCAATTATCAGTTATCTCCTGTTAATTTTCCCTCTGAATGTTTTCCACTGCCTTAACAGAAACTCACACTCTTTGGGTTCTGTCACTGGATCTAACCAACCCTTTATCCACTGTGCCATGTATCAGACACGCCTCCCCCTTAAGATAAGGCTTCAAGAACAAAAGCTGTAACACGAGGGAAGTGGAATAATTTGGCTGATCACATATGGAACGAAAGGGAGATCAGTCAGGAATGACTATATGTTCTTAGAGCCAGGTCAATTAAAGCAATCTCTCTCTCTCTCTCTCTCTATATATATATATATATATATATATATATATATGTGTGTGTGTGTGTGTGTGTGTGTGTTAATTTGCCACTGAAAGTGACAGGACCCAAAAGAATGTGAGTTCAATTCTCGGTTAAGGCAGTGAATAACATGGAGGGGTGAATTAACAGGAGATAACTGATAACTGACATCCATTAGACATGGCACGTGGAACTAGAACACTAAATATCTCCGTCTATATTTGAAGAAGGCCGGAGCGTGAAACGTTGTAATAAATATATGCGACGAAGATGAGGACAATAGTCCGAATAATGTAAATAATGTAAGCTGTACTTCTTAACCAAGCCAGTTCAGAATGTTTTTTTAAACGACCAAGACACACTTATTAGTATGTGCGTAGCCTCGCGAAAATTTTAACTGATATGTCGAGTTCAAACTGCAGGCATTGCGTTCGCTTTTTCGCACACTCCCGAAAGAGACAGTCCAAAGGCGTCTTTCACGTCCTTGTAGGCGACGAATTATTTTCTACTCAGCAACCCCTTTCTCACAGACGAGACGTCGCAAGCCTCTCACTGCTGTATCGCCATTTCCATGGTGAGTGTCCAGATGGACTACACTCTTTGGTTCTACCAGTGCTAACCATCAAGGCTAAGACCAGCTGTCCTACGCACATTGTAACGAACCGCCCTCAGCCCCTGGTATAGAGTGAGACATAAGTTCACTTTTTGCCGCGAACCGCTGCATTGTGGAAATGACTTCCAAGAAGTTGCTTCCTCGATTGCTAGAGTTTACCGTTATCTTCCCCACATATCCACATAACTTATACCTTTTACTCTGTAACGCGCTAATTCGAGTAGAGGAGCCCCTTGTACAGAGGGAACACCACTGCAAAAAATGTCACTTTCTGGGTGTGTATGTGGTTTAACGAAATGACGAATTCTCCCGCCTAATTCAAATTACCGTCGAAATCGTTGCATTCACTTTTGGAGAAATATAGATGAGAAAGGCATGAACTCATCTATTTTCCAGACTGATCACCCTGAAAATGAAGCACTGCTGCCATATATAAGCGGGAGCTTCCCAGTTTTCAATTTCCACTCTCGATAGTCAAAAGCATATTCACGTCCTTGTAGGGGACGAATTATTTTCTACTTTGCAACTCCGTCGCGAGCTTGTCACAGCTCTATCGCTATTTCCATGGCAAGTGTTCAGATAAACGACACTCAATAGTTCCACGACTCCTAAACTTCACGGCTAAGAACAGCTGTCCCACGCACATTGCAGAGAACCACCGTCATCCCTTAGTATAGCCCTGGTGAGATGTAAGTTTCACTTAAGCAGATTTTTCCCATGAACTGCTGCAATTGTGGAAACGACTTCCAAGAGGTGGCTTCCCCGATCACTACAATCGTATCCTGCTCAAGTCTAGAGTTAACCGTTATCTTCCCCACATATCTACATAAGCTATACCTCTTACTCTGTAACCCGCTAATTCGAGTAGCTCCTTGTACAGAGTGAACACTGACCTTTATGGACGGCCCCCTGTCCCGCTCCAGTAAGTACCTCATTCCTCCTTCTATCCTCTAACTTTACAAGAGCAAGTTCAGACTGAAATTAAAGTATTTACAAGTCTTCACTTTCTTCTCTCGATACATTAAAGGAGCGCCTCTTCGTCCTTGCAGACGACGAATTGTTTTCCACTCGAGAACCCCTTTTCTCACAGACGAGACATCGCAAGCTTCTCACTGCCCTATCGCTACTTCTATGGCGAGTGTTCAGGTAAACTACAATCATTATTTCCACCAGTCATAAGCTTCGCGGCTAAGGTCTGCCCTGCCACGCATATTGTAGAGACCCATTCTCATTCCCTTCATATACCCCTGGTGAGATGCGAGTTCTACTGAAGCAGCTTCTTTACACGAACCGCTACTTTTTAGAACCGACTCCCCAGAGGATAGTTCTCCGAAGTCTATATTTGACCGTTATCTTCCGCACCTATCCACATAAGCTGTACCTGTTAGTCTGAAAACCTCTACCTCAATTCGCACCAGGATATTGTACAGGGTGAGCATCAGTGTAAAAAATACCCTTTGAAAAGTTACGGTTCCATCATCATCTAGATAACAGCAATAAATAACCTCCACACTCACATCGAAAAGGGAAATCGTAGATCCTAGTTCCTTACATTGAGTAATACGCAAGTGATCTTTGAAAAGGAATGTGTTCATCTCTTCTTCATCTGAATTAAATACCAGGAAAAACTGCGTTCTATATATTTGGTTGGCAAATCTTCGAGTGATGGTGACGATAAAATCATTCATCTTCCAGCAAGCTTTGGCCATCTATTCTGATTTGGTTTGGTTTGATTTGTTTTACGGCATATCAACCTCAATGGGTCATTTAAAGCCGACAACCATTTTTTTTAGCTGGTAATATTTTTGTTTTATCAAAAATCATTTCTGTTAATATTTTTTTTTCTCGAAAAGATATAGCTGGTAATATCTTTTCAGAAACGTACAGCGGGCAACATTATTTTTTCAAAAAACGTATTATCAGAGGCCTTGCTGTTGGACGCAGTTCATCGTCATACCCAGGACGCGGATGTAGTTTATCGCCATACCTAGGACGAGATCTCGGTTTGGGGGTTAACTATGTGCCTATAGCTGGGACCCTAACAGGTGGACCTGGGAACACCAGCAATTAAGAGGTGGTTCCATACTCCTCAAAACCTCCTGATCAGAGGCCTTGCTGTTGGACGTAGTTTATCGTCTTACTCAGGACGCGGATGCAGTTTATCGTCATATCCAGGACTGTCCATGGTGATGTATCGGCCAATAAAGACGAAGTGACTGAAATGTTTCAATCGTGTGGGATGCACATTCAGCTGCAGGCTGAGAAAGGGTTTAGTTGTTATTTATTCTCAGCATCTATCTCTGCCATTTTAATAATCTTCCTTTGTCCAAAATTGACTTCTCTCTGGAATAGATATTTGTCTGATTCTCCGCGTAGGCGATTCTTGTGGCAGTTCTGCGCAGTCTGATACCATTGGTCTATATTTTTAGTTTAAGATCATGAAAGGTTAGACTAATCATTTTATTTACACCCCAATTGTGCCTAGGGGTCACACATCTCTTCACTACAGCCGCACAACCGAAATTCTTATGATTTTTCTTGGAATTCAAATTCTTTCAAATTCCTCTCAAAGCATTTCAACACTGCCCCAATTACGTCGATAATGGCGAATTTTATTCTTTTATGTGGCGTATCTAATCTGGAGATGATTGACCATAACTCTGCTCAATTTCTTCTATATCTGTCTATATTTTTGAGATGAGGTATTATGTACATTATATACATTATTCGGACTATTGTCCTCATCTTTGTTGCCATATTTATTACGTTTCGCCCGCTCAGTATCTGTCTATATTTCTGAGATGAGGTATTATGTACACTATTTACATTATTCGAACTATTGTACTCATCTTTGTTGCCATATTTATTACAACATTTCGGCCTTTCAGTATCTGTCTATATCTCTGAGATGAGGTATTATGTGCATTATTTACATTATTCGGATTATTTTCCTCATTTTTGTTGCTATATTTATCACAACGTTTTGGCTCTTCAGTATTTGTCTATATCTCTGAGATGAGGTATTATGTACATTATATACATTATTCGGACTATTGTCCTCATCTTGGTCGCCATATATATTACAACGTTTCGGCTGTTTAGTATCTGTCTATATTTCTGAGATGACGTATTATGTACATTATTTACATTATTTGTCGCCATATTTATTAAAACGTTTCGGCCGTTGTACGCTCCGGCCTTCTTCAGATGGTTGGAATGTCGAACTGAACCCTTTATTTCGCTCACTGGGGTAGACTGTTCTAGCTCCACGTGCCATGTTTTAATGGATGTCAGTTATCAATTATCTCCTGTTAAGTTCCCTCTGAAATTTCTCCACTGCCTTAACCGGGTATTGAACTCACACTCTTTGGGTCCTTTCACTGGATTCAACATGTGTTCTTCTACAACTTTAAGCAACTATTGTCCCCTTAATTAAACCCTTTTCTACCATACATTTGCACACTCGATGTTTCCAGCCTCTACTCTTGGATTCAATATACCTTGTCCAAGGCGTTTTTCTTCATTATATGTTGCAAAAATTTCAATTGTCACTTTCTTTGACGTGGTCCTCCTGAACTATAAGTGTCTTTTTTGTTCTAATTTTTGTTCTAATCCTCGTTTTGCCCATTGGATTCTCACCCTCCTTCTGTAAACCATATATGTCCTCCTTCAAGTTTCCTCTTTTATCTTTCAACCCAATCAATGCAAGAGAAACAATAAGATACAAGGTGTTACTTAGTGTTAGAAAATATGAGAGAAAGTATATTAAAGAGAGAAAACTGCAAGAAAAAGAATTATGAAGACAGGAGATAACAACTGACATTGCATTTAAAATTTTGAAGATCAAAGTTGACTGGAAAGTAAGAATCCAGAAGAGATTTCCACAAGCGAGAAGTGCGATAGATAAACAGTTAACATAGAACTTACGGTTACACGTAGGCCTTTCAACGGTAAAATGACGAGACCTTGCCGCCAATCTAGTACTGTGCTTCAATTCATAAAGTCTAGATAACATAGAGGTGGGCGTTACGGTTTTTTGGGTATATACTATACATTACTATTTCCCTTTATAGTCTACCAATAGAAGGTTGACCAATCAGAAGCCGCTGAACATTGTATCCGTCGTGTATAAAGGCGGCCATCTTTGTTTCTCCTACCAACCTGACCAGAGGCAACTTGTCCAGCGAACAGGACAGACGGAAGAACTACGCTCTGCTACCTTGCTGCGATATCCACTGCGAACCTGCACTACGCTTTCCTACTGTCTCCGAAATATTCACTACCAACCTCTGGATTCTATACTCGAGGATGACCGTCATGAAAATGTCTAACAGTAGGTACATCTGAAAAAATACCATGAAATAATTACATAATAAATGAATAAGAATTAGATATCCTCCAGTATTTACTGTCATATAGAGGGACTCTGGTTACATGGCAGTTCCGCACACATTTCTTTGTTTCTAGCGGACTATGTCTCGATAGAAAGCTGTGAAAATCCCGTGGAGTAAATATGTGTGTATTCCGATAGATTTTTGAAGCTCTTCAAAGATACAATATAATTTGCAGGTACTGTCATCTCAACAAGAAAGCCCCTTTTTGTTCTTGTGGTCTTTGATGACGATCCGTGGGCGATTAGCTTTGATTGTTCCCTCTGTATGCAAAGTCATATAAGGTCTATCTCTAGAACCAGGTCTTGTGGGGGTGCATTCATATCAATTTCCTGCAATTTCTTCCCGTAAAAGGTATATATTTATCGCTGCAGATACTGTCGCAATCTATCATGCCGAGTTTTATATTCTGTGAGTGCTAACACTGTGCAATCTAATACAAGATGATAAATAGTACCTGGCTATTCATCACCGTATCTGCATTTCGAGTTAAACACAATTTTTCTATATGAGTGTTTGGTAATTTCTAGTTAGCAAGCATTTTTCCTTTGCAGCAAGAATAATATTTTTGGTTTCAGATTTTAACCCTGCACTACCTAATTACTGATGGGTATGGAGTTTGTCTATGTCAGCTTGTCTGGTAGAGACATAGTATTGAGCATGAAGTCGTGGATCTTGCTATCGTTTTTGCATTTGCTACATTAGATTTGCTTTCTTTTCAGGTTCTTCCCAATTTTCCTGTTTTTTTCTTCTTATTTTATTGAGTGCACCAAATTTATTTTCATTTTTTACAGATATTTACTCAAAAGCTTATTTCATATACACATTTACGGATTATCGTTGACTTCCTTATATTATTATATTTAAATATCCATAAAAAGTACTTAAGTTTGACAACTCGGTCAATAAATGCTGGATATTTCCTCATAAGGAAACAGCTAATATTACGATAACTATGAAAGATGAGCGTAAAAATACCTCCTTTGAGGGATTTCTAACGCATGGCTTATCACTTCTCAGTTGCATCACTGTCCTTGGGCAGAGTGCGCTCAGGGGCTTCTCAAAAGACACAAGGGCAACTGAGAAAATAATACTGAGAGGTGCCAAGCCTTGGAGACAGAGCTGCCCGAGGTCTTGCCCTCCCATTGCACCAGAGGGAGGGATCGGTGCTCGCATCGAGGCCATCCCAACCGACGGTTGCAGGGACCGTAGGCATTTTTTGTCCCTTGCCAGAGTGTACGCGCTCGGGTCCCCACTTTAGAAAGGACCTTTTGTGGAAAAACGAGTAAACACCAAGAGAGATGAGAACAGATACTACACTTTAATCACAGTGCGATGGCTTGAGAGTGAACAAAACCGTAATTCAAATAACAACTGCTGCCGCAGATATTACCATGACCATTATTCTAAAGATTATTTCATGCACATAATTAAAATCCCCCCCATGGTTATGTCTTCTTAATTTCTCACCATACCAATGTATGGCGGAAAATCCTTTCAAGGAAACGTATGTGTGTCAGTAGATTTGCTATTTATGTCTGTAAAGATGAAACACTTTCTTAACTACTCTATTTCCATTCCAAGGTCAAGCTGCATGGTGGGGTCGAAAAAAACTACTTGAGGAGCAGTTTGAACGGCCATACCAAGCTTGGGCGGCAAGCAATGCGTACAATCCCATTTTCCGCGTCCCTAAGTTTTGTATTGTTCGCTCATTCATATATTATCGATTATTTCTTAGGTATTATTGATTGCTTTTAACGTATTATATATGGGTTGTCGATGACGAGGCGTTAAAACGCAATGTGCAAAGGGACTCAATGAAAAACACATGGACAGTTTTATAAAAGTTCAGATTATCGAAATATACCATTACTCTAAATGGTTGGCAGAACAGCGTTTACATGAAATAGCAAAAACGCAAACTTTATTAAGAGTTAAAAAAGATGAGAAATCGTGAAGAGCCATGATCGTCCATGTCATGAAGGGACAAATCACATGAAATAAAAAAGGAGCGTGTGTTAATGGATAGCGGAACGGTGATTAGGAACAACAGCAAAAACACAATAGACAGGAAATAGTGGGGGACCATGATCCCCAACGAACTGAAAAATAAAACATCATGGCAGACAAAAGAATTAGTTGTGGCAGTAGTAATAGTATTAATAGTGGTAGGTTACGTGTGTATTCTGATTATAATTGAACATAGTTTTTTCAGTTTCCGTCTTTCTAAATAGCTAGAAAATTCTGTCATAGATGTATATCTCTCACTGTACTCTCCAAATGAAGGGAGGTAATTCTAGCAAGAAATTCCTAACACATTACAGACTAAACAGATAAGATCATTTGGCGTCATGCAATATGTTCCAATGACATCATGCAATGCGTTATATACAAATTGAATTTCTTGAATTATTCCCTGATTGACTGCACGTATTTTCACGAACATTGACGATAATCCAATAGTTAACACCTGTGTAATTTCCAATGATCCATATAATAATAATAATAATATATATACATTCCAAATATATGTAATTTATTGCGGATGTTTGAGAGACATAATGTCTGCTCAAATATCTAGAAATATTCATGATATTCATGTAGACATTTGGAACTGCAGAAATTTGGTTCGAATGTAGCTAAAAATCCATAACACAGCTGATGACACTAGTGTCAAAAAGCATTTTACATCCGAACCGATATATGATAGGAACAGAATTTCAATACTTTTTGATAATATAAAGTGATTTGTTTCCATTCTCACATTCAAAAGAAAAATAATCAGAATAGGTTCTTAAAGATTACCTTCCTTTATAGAACCGGTTCTTGAAAATTTCGGATGTCATTATTTATATATTTATGTAGAGTTTAGGAAGATTAATCACTAAAAACATGAAAATCTATACATCTGCCATATATTCCTTAAAAATCATGAGGTCCTTGAAACAGCTACCTTGGTTTCAACCTTACGGTATCCACAGACGATTTTTATCAAATGACCTCTTAACGCTTTACTGGAAGCCATATTATTATTTTCAAAAAAATAAATAAACGAACGCAGGACGTTGGTTGTAATAGAAAGGAAAAATAATAATAATAATAATAATAATAAAAAATTCTATTGCATGTTTGGGACTGCAGCGATTCAGTTCAAATGTGGATAAGAAACAATAAAACTGATGATGACACTAGAGTCAAAAAAGCATAATACTCCTGAATAGAAATATAATGAGAACAGAATTTCAATATGGAAATATCTTAATAAATAAATGTTTTCTATTAAATAATCAAGATGGCTTAGTTCTTTTTGATATTATAAAGTGATTTGTTTCCTTTCTCAAATTGAAAAGAAAATAAGCAGAATAGGTTACTAAAGATTACCTGCCATAACAGAAACACTTCCTTAAAATTTGGAGTACCATTATTGTTTATAATAGAAAAAAATTCAGGCGAGAAGAATTTTTTTACACGAATATCATAGAAGCAGAACTAACATATATATATGCTCCTGAAAAAATTATTTCGGTTGAGCTCTCTGGGGAGGAAATGTGAGTTTGTAAACAGTGACTAGTATGGCTAATAATGCAAGACTCTTCGGTAAATTGAATTGAGTTCTCTCAGTCACTGGATGTTTATCTAAAAATAAATACACTTAAAATTCACCTTCATCGCTGCCGTGCGCCAAAGGCTTCGTGGTAGAATCCCCGACTGACGCCAATTCAATCCGTTTTTGATCCTAGCTAGAGACAACCGGATGTCTAGCCACATTGATGAGCTGTGATACAGCGAAACAGTCTGTCTGTGGATGACAATATATATATATATATATAATATGTATGTAGGTATGTATATATATAAAGCAGGATGTGTGTGTGTGTGTGTGTGTGTGTGTGTGTGTGTGTGTGTGTGTGTGTAGTGAATGCACGACCGCAATTTTCAACGGATTTGCACCAAAATTTACATGCACATGCTCCAAGTTAGCGGGAAGGCCAAGACCGACTTTGCATTTCGAAATTCCCATCGATTCTGGAAATAATAAATTTTTTCATGCTTTTCGGCAGTTTTCATGTAGTTTGCGGCCATTTTCTACTGGCCAGAGTAAGTGCCTATAGCTGGTTGCCACGAATAGGCAGGAAGATTCTATTGGCCAGCGTGAGAGCCAACAGCTGACTTACACGAATGTTAACTAGCATGCTAGTATACAAAAAAAATCGATAGCTTCATTCGTCACAAGTGGGAAAAATTTAAATCTACATGGCACTTTACTCTAATTGGCTCATTCGCTTGCTTAAACTCAACGTTGATTCTGATTCCGCAGAACTGGATTGGGGTGAAAAAAGTAATTGTTGGTAACATTTTTCATTCGGTTTTTCCAGTTACAGTCCTTTTTTTAAAGCTGATCGTTTTGTGTGCATTTTGTTTAGTTCTTTTTTCGTAACAGATTTAATGTTTAGTATAGAGCTTAGAAAAAATTCGCAGTGTGAGATAGGCAAGAAGTAAGGCATGTAGCAACATCAGCACGGAAAAGGCCACTCCTTTAAAGGCAAGGAAGGGCAAAAATATTTTAAGTCAAGTGATAGCGATTGCTGAATGAGTCGTACGATTTTTTTGAATTAAGCACGGGCAACGCTGGCCCATGCTGCTAGTATATATATATATATATATATATATATATATATATATATATATATATATATTAGATCCGTTTGCAGTCTGTTGGGTTTAAATAATTCCACCAAAAATATATATACACTCTATAGATATTTATGATCAAAATTGTTTGCACAGTTCTCAGTGGATCTCACTGCCCCCTTTTAGTCGGCATTTGTGTTTTTTCTTAGTCAGGTTGTTTACGTTGCTACTACTACTACTACTACTATTATTATTATTATTATTATTATTATTATATTTTAGTATAGACATGCTTATTGCTAGAGGTTGTGTGACAAGACACTTTTTTAGTATAAACGGCAATGCATTAGTGAGTTGATGTTCGTGCTGTTTCAAAATGCACTTAATACTATATAGCCAATGCGAATCTTATTATTATTATTTGCAGTTGAAATTTTAGTACTAATAGATGTAGTAGTAATACTTGTAGTAGGTCCAGTATCGAGATTTCAAACTGACAAAAAGAGATCAAATCAAATACAAAGCAAAAGAGAAAAGCAAAATTTGGAGAGAAAAAATAAAAGAAAATGAAATGTATTCTGATGAACGATGTGGAAGAAGTACGTTAAGACGGGCACCATTTTTATTATTACAATTTCTGACATCCAGACACACATCAGCAAAAACCTTTTGGCGCGTAAGCGACAAAACATAGAAAATGAGACGCCAGTATAAAAATGCCATTTGCATAAAATATTTGTATTTGTCGACCTGGCATGTAAGACATATTTTCAAATATCAATAGGATTCATTCAAATACTAAAGGCAAATGTTTGACGACAATTCATCTGGCCAAGAGGTCATGAAATATTTTCAAAGGAGACAACCCAGCACACAATGGCACAGAGAAAAAGAGAGGGGCCCAAAGTGGCATATGAACATACATACACACACACACACACACACATATATATATATATATATATATATATATATATGTGTGTGTGTGTGTATGTGGATGTATATAGGAATATAGATATATGTGTATCTATATGCTTTTCATGCGTGCATACATGTATGTATATATGTATAGATGTAGAAAATAGTGGTTTATTTTATATATTTATATATCTATCTATATATATATATATATATATGTGAAGGTGTATGTGCAGATATGTATATGTGTGTATGTATGTGTGTATATATTTGTGTATATTTATGTATGTGTATACATGTGTATGTGTGTGCATATATGTGTATATATATATTTATTATAAATATGTAAATGAGTAGGCATATGTTTATAATATAGATGTATATATGTATATACAGATGCGTGTAGGGGTGTGTTTAAAATAGGATTCAAATACAATTTCGGATACTTTTTTTTAACTAAACTTTAATAGATATGCACTGAAGAATTAGGATCCCATTTATTTAACTTTTAATTTAAAGTACCTCCGTACCCTGTTAAAATGTAATAAATACATCTTGCTTAATATACTTGACAAATAGAATAAACTTATTTTCTCTGGATATTTTAATTATTAATTATTTTATTTAAATCTCTCGGGTAATTAAATTTAAATCTCTTGTGGAATTATATTAGAAACATTTACTATTGTACCGTAAATTCTAAATCTTTCGCTGAGTTCTGAATACTTTTTAAAAATATTCTTAACCAAAGATTATTTTTAAGATAAATTTACAAAAGTTTGTTAAATGGAATATGTATACATCAGATTCTTAGCCAGTAATTGACAAAGACAGTGTTTCTTAATTCCCATTGACTTAACAAGATTTTCATTCAACCTCTAAATCCAAATGCAACATTGTAGCATATGTCATATTAAATCAGGTCTACTCAAACCTTAAACTCTACTGGGAATAAATCCTCGGGTCTTCTCCACCACCCCCACTACACCACCATTACATGTTCATAATTTTGAATCTATCCTCCTCTATTTCTCTCTCTCACTCTCTTTCTCCCTCAATAGGATATCGGTATATCTTGAATTTAACCTGGTTTAATTATTTTCCGTTCATATTTGGTTTCCAGGGCTAGCAGATTGAAGAGCTTTCATGAAATAAAGATTGTTACCTTGATCTATCTATCTATCTATCTATCTATCTATCTATCTATCTATATATATATATATATATATATATATAGGAAGAAATATAGTTTTAAGGTGTGCTATATTTATGAGATAAAGTACTCAGCATCAGAGATGGAGCGTATGTAACTATAAATATAAAAGTGAAAATTGAAGTCGATTGCGTCCAACATAAAACAGTCGGCTCGTCTTCGGTTTTTCATAACTATTTATATATACGAGTCAATGGTGCATTATGGGTAGTCTATACTGGCGGTTATTTTCGCGGGAATTTTTTTTGTTTATTTATTTCACGTTTTTTATTCATTTTTTATTTTATATATTTATTTATTCTTTGCGGTTTTCAATGTTATATAAACTTTGTAATTATTTTTTTGATATTTGTTTACGTCGTTTATTTTATAGTTAGTTTTTTGCCTGGGAAGATAAGTAGAGCTATTTTTCGTCCAATTTCTTGGATTCATTGCTGTACTCTATTCTAACTGTTATTTTGGCGGGGGCAATTTTTAATTTGTTCCTTATTTATTTATTTGGATTGATTATTTTTGCTTGTTTTTATTTATTTGTTTATATTTTTTATTTTTACTAACGGTTATTTTAGCGGGAGCGGTTTGTTAATTTGTATATTTATTAATTTGGATTAATTTATTTACTTTTTTTCTAATTTTTTATTTTTTATATTTTATTTACTCTTTTCGATTTTCGATTTTTAAGTAACGTATAATTTTTATGATCGTTTATATAGCACTTAAAGCTATTTTTTTTCTTTTTTTCAATGTTTGGATTGATAGTTGCAATCTATTCTTACGGTTATTTTGGCGGGATTGGTTTGTTAATTTGTTCATTATTCACTTTATTTACTTCGATTTATTAATTTGTTTATCGTTTGCTTGAGTTAATTTATTTTACTTGTTTTTTCAATTATTTACTTTATTTTTTTCAGTTTTCGATTTTTACGTAACATAGTAAATAAAAATTTGTTTTCATGTCTGCATTTTAAGACGAACTTAGATCGTTTATTTAGCATTTTATTTGGTCTGGGATGGTAATAATAGCTATTTTTTCTTCAGTTAGCAGGTTTTGGATTGATAGTTGTGGGCTGATGATCTTTTTTCTTATTTTCCATGATATTTTTGGTGTGATTTGCGTTTTGTTTTTAATTCCCTGAATATTCTTTTATATTTATATCTAAATGTGTGGCTATTTTTGGTCGATGTGTGTGAGTGTGCGTGCTTGTGTGGGTATGTGTGTGTATTACGCTCTGAAAAGTTGTCCTGACTAAGGGATTATTCCAATCAATTCTAATATTTGGTCATTGGTCAGGTTTTCGAGATAATGACTCATTCTCAAAACTTTTCATATATATATATATATATATATATATGTGTGTGTGTGTGTGTGTGTGTGTGTGTGTGTGTGTGTGTGTGTCTAATTATAATATATCGCACATAAAGTGCTGGTGTTAATAAACAGTTCTCAATGTAATATAACAAAGGTATTAAGTATATATTAATAAATATACATATCTATTATTAATATATATTAATAAATATGCATATTACCTGTTATTAAATACATATTATCTATTATTAATATATATTAAAACATATATTTCTCACCTCCTAAACGACTGATGCACGACACAATCTTCAGGTGTTGAATATTAACCGAACGTTATACAATTTAACTTATAATATATCTGGTTATTTCAAAGTTGGTGTAGTTATATATTATGTTTACAGTTTTTTTTTTAATTTTAAAATTTTGGAAATATATTTGACTAATAAAATAAGGGG
This sequence comes from Acanthosepion pharaonis, assembly GCA_903632075.3. Classification (NCBI taxonomy): domain Eukaryota; kingdom Metazoa; phylum Mollusca; class Cephalopoda; order Sepiida; family Sepiidae; genus Acanthosepion; species Acanthosepion pharaonis. The sequence goes on along the minus strand of CAHIKZ030005442.1, from coordinate 1,295,426 downwards.
CATTTATATATGTATGTAAAAATAAAATAACAATTATATTTTTGAGTACTGAATATTCATATTTCAGTATTTTTAAATTGAAAAAATTATTAAAAGGAGATAACTTGTTCCTATTTAAACAAAAATTTAAAACGTAATTATATATTCAAATATATATATATATATATATATATATATATATATATATATATATATATATATATATATATATATAACAGTGATCTCATCCCCCAATCCTCATGAATTCTCCATATGCGGTCTCCTTTGCAAATCACTAGCGGGTTATAAGTGCCCTTAATATTATCGCACAAAATTTCATAACTGCATCAATGGTTAGGTTGTCAGATCCTCATACGTCAAAACCGACGGAAGAGTCCATTATATATATATATATATATATATATATGTGTGTGTGTGTGTGTGTGTGTGTGTGTGTGTGTTTGTATTTAGCAGAAATCCTTCTTTCATGCACATTTCATTGCATACGACAGACAAGATGCTTCTATTATTTTTTATACAATTTTTCATGCAATCTAATTTTTTTTTTCTTTTTGGGATGATAAATTATATAAAAACTGCCCGAATGTTCTTTTTATCCGAGGGCTTTCTATAAAACTTTCATACAAGAAATTATTTCTTATTTAACAGTTAAAATATTCCATCCTTGAAAATGGCTAAATGTATAGCCGAAAGCGCTCGGATAAAAAGAACATAAGATCGCATGAGAAATTGTATAAAAAAAATAATAAAAGCACCTCATATTCAATAAAATGTGGTAATCGTTTGGAAAAAAAAAGCCTTGCGTATTTCGGCTTGTAGTTGAACAAACCAATACCCAAGGCAAAACGAGGAATAAAAAAAGAAAGAACTAAGAACATGAAATTGAGGCGAAAACAATCGTTCAGAATTCAAGCTCAGAGTCAAAAGAAAAAAAATCCCAAACGACTAAAAGTAACTACGTAAAGTGCTCCATACACGAAGTAGAGCAAATTGAATATAAACCTAAAGAGCCAGGTAAACCTACCTAGGTTTCACCTAAACGGATCGTCAGAGTAAAACTGGCCAGTTTTACCCTAAAGATCCCTAGGTAGCTTTACCTGGCTCTTTAGATTCATAAATATATATATATATATATATATATATATATATATATATATATATATATATATATAAAAATATAGTCTTAAGGTGTGTGCTATATTTATGGGATAAAATGCTCAATATCAGAGATAGAGCGTGTAAATATAAAAGTGAACATAAAGTCAACACTTAGAGGCGACAGTCTGTTTCATGCTATATGCAATCGTCAGGCCACGTGTGCTGTTATTTTTCTCAGCTATTTATATATATACGGGTTAGTGGTGCATTGTGGGTATTCTATTATGGCGGTTATTTTTTTACCGGAAGTCGCTTTGTTCATTTATTTGGGTCAAGTTATATTGCTCGTTTTTATTTATTTTTTATTTTATTTTATTTATTTATTTATTTATTTTTTTTTTTTGTTTCTTATTTTATTTATTTATTTATTAACGTAGTAAAAATTTGTTTATATCACGTATTTAACAGTTTTGTTTTGGTTTGAGAATTTAATTAAAGCTATTTGTTCAATTTTGGGGTTGGTTGTTTGTAGTTCATTCTAACTATTATTTTTTGGCGGGAACAGTTTTTTTAATTTGGGATTGGTTTGCCTATTTATTTACTTGGATGAATTTAGGTCAATTTATTTTTATATTTTCTCTTTTTGGTTTTCGGTTTTAAGCAACATAGTACTTATTTATTTATTTTATTTATTTATTTATTTTTTTTTTTTTTTTATTATTATTATTGTATTTGTTTTTATTTTATTTTTCCGTTTTCATTTTTTAGGTTACGTAGTAAAAATTTATTTTCATGCCTGCATTTTGAGATGAGCTCGGATCTTTTATTTAATAATTTATTTTGGTCGGGAAAGTAATGATAGCTATTTTTTCCTCCAAGCAAAGTTTGCAAGTTTTTGATTGGTTGTTGTAGGCTGATGACTTTTTCCTTATCTTCCAAGATATTTTTGGTGTGATGTGCGTTTTGTTTTTATTTCCCAGATATACTTAAAAGCATAGTACTGTTCGCATATTTACTATTTGAACGATGTTTTTGTGTATAAATTGGGTCCTTCAGTTACTCCTATGTATACTTTTCTTCGTTATCTGGTGATTTTATCGTGGCTTGGTATATTACGTTGTTTTGTAGACAATTTCCGTTTAAAGGACATTCGTTCTTTATTCTGCAGTTGCACGTGGGTTTAATTTGTTCGTGTGGTTTGTTGATAATTTTCCTATTGTGCTTTTTTATTATTTGTGCCATGCTCTCGGTGCAGCTGTAGCTGATTTTTTACTGTATTTTTGTTGAATATCTTGTGTAAGGTGCTTGATTCTGGGAAGTGTTTGTGTAAGAGTTTGAAGAATATTTTTCCTAAACGTTCTTGCTGTACGGTGGGTTGAACCATATGATATTTCTTCTCCTGTTGGTCTTTTTGTATTCTGTGGTGAGTATGTAGTATTGCTGGGAATCCGCTATCTTTTAGGGCCGTTTCATAGTCTTTTTTAGCTTTGTTAAATAGGATTCATTGGAGGAATTGTCGGAGAGCCTGCGGTTAATCGATTTTGGTATCTGTTTGATTATAGAAGGCGGATGGTTGGAAGATGTGTGTATGTAGAGTGGTTTATCGTTAGGTTTTCTGTATGGTTTATATGTGCCTTCTCTTGGGTTGAAGGTCATCTAGGAAATCTACTTCGTTTAGGTTAGTTTTTATATCTATGTCGAATCCGTTATTTTAAAAATCTTTATTATTGCTTTTCTAGTTTTGTCTGTGTTTTGTTTGTTACAGTTTCTTAAGATTATGAGGCCGTCGTCCCTGTAGAGTCCTGTGTCATTTTTATCTATTATTTTGCTCAGTTCGTGTTAAAGTAAATGCCTATGATTTCGCATGCCTCTGCACCGTCAAAGCTTCCCATTGTAATGTCAAATATCCCATCTTTCTTTATCCATGCTTCTTCATTGTGGAATAATAATGATTTACAGGGAGTGCTTAATGATGTTGATTTCGCTTGGTTTTATTATTATTTGTTCCTGAGCTAAGTCGATGGCCTTATCTAGCATACGTTCTGTTATAGATGGGTAAAATTCTTTTATGTCTAATTGTAAATTGGCAATTTTGTTTGTTATTTATGTTGTGAACCAGTCAATAGTTGCTTTCGTATTTTTCCACTGGTTTACTCCTAATTTCTTCCTAAGTTCAAATTAATTCTTTCTAGTATTGTTTTACTTATTTTACCTAGTTCGCTTTTGGCTGGGTTTATGAGTCTGCATGCAGGATTAGTTTTGAAATTTTCTTTATGGTCTTTTTAAGGCTCGTGCCTTTATAATATTTTGAATGGTTTTTAATTCTCGAAATCAATTTTTTTTGTTGTGGGGCATTGTTTTGAAGCCGTTATTCATATCTAGGTCCCATAATTTTTTGGGCGATTGTTTTTAACTTCCTTATTGATATCGTGTTCTGTTGTTTGGGGTGCCTTTTGTATGTTTTGGTTATGTTGTTCTTGGTAATTTATTGTGTGTAGGAGGCTTAGTTTGTATAAATTTCTCGTTTTGTCATTTCAAACTAATCCTGCATAAATACAAAAGCTAAATTGTTTTATTTTAGTTATATCTGCTTTTAGTTTTTTTGGAATTTGTTTTTTTTTAGCTCTTTCTAAAAACCAAGGAAATTTTTTTTTTTTCCACAATGAAGGGAGAAATGGGAAGCTTTGTTTCTTTCTTTCTGGGAAATAAATTCTTTTTAAAAACAGTGGGGGAAAATTTTTGTTTTCTTTTAAACCGTATTTTCCTTCTTAAAATTAAATTTTAGAAGGTTTGATTTAAAAATGGACTTTGAATCTCATTCTTTTAATATTTTCAGTAAAAATTTTACTTTATGGCTATTTTTTCAATTAATTTTAATATAAATAGTAATAAAGGGAATGTCCCTAAAACGGAAATTTTTTAATATACCAAGCCACGATAAAATATAACGAAGAAAAGTATAGGAGCAACTGAAGGACCCTGATTTTTCCATGTCCAACAGTACTATGTGTTATAAATGTAAAAAGTTACAAACAACCAATAAAATTCAAACTTTGCTTGAGGAAAAAAATAGCTATCATTACTTTTACCAAAATAAATTATTAAATAAAAGATCCGAGTCTTCAAAATGCAGGCAATATTTACTAAAATGAAAAAAAAAAAATAAAATAAAACAACAAAAAATAAATAAATAAGTACATGTTGCTTAAAACCGAAAACCAAAAAAGAGAAAAATATAAAAATAAATTGACCTAAATTCATCCAAGTAAATAAATAGGCAAACCAATCCCAAATTAAAAAACTGTTCCCGCCAAAAAATAATAGTTAGAATGAACTAAAATCCCAACCCTAAAATTGAACAAATAGCTTTAATTAAATTTCAAACCAAAACAAAAACTGTTAAATACGTGATATAAACAAATTTTTACTACGTTAATAAATAAATAAATAAAATAAGAAACAAAAATAAATAAATAAATAAATAAAATAAAAAAAAAAAATAAATAAAACGAAATATAACTACCCAAATAAATGAACAAAGGACTTTAAAAATAATCCCGCCATAATAGAATACCGTGCACCACTAACCCGTATATATATAAATTGAGAAAAATAAGCACACGTGGCCTTTACATATAGCATGAAACAGACTGTGGAACTAAGTGTTGATTCATGTTCACTTATATATATATATATATATATATATATATATATATATATATATACGATGTTTTTTTTTTTACATTATTGTTTTGGGACTATTTATACAGTCGTTTATTATCTTTTTTATTTATAATTGATTGTTTTATTATTTATTGTTATTCCTTTACTTGTTTTTATGTGTGTGTGTTCGCGATAAATAACAAAACAGAATATAACAACATTATAGCTGCTAGAGTAATTTGCAATTGTAGATATGAAATTATTGTCTAATGACAAAAGACGTCTTAAAAATAATTTCACGCCAACCAAGGCAATAAAGCCACTAAGACGCAAGGCGGTACTAAGTGTAAAGTAATATGAGAAAAAGAGAAATATTATAAAATAAAGAGAACAATAAAAGAACAGGAATTAAGAAAACAGAAAATAACGATTGAAATAGCATTTAAATTTGTAAAGATCAAAGTTGAATGGAATACAAAAAGCCGGAAGTGAGTTCCACATACGAGAAGTGCGATAGAAGAAACTGTTAACATATAATTTATAGTTACATCTCGCCATTTCAATTATATAATGAGGAGACCTATCAGCCAATTTAGTATTGCCATTTAATTCATAATATTTACTTACCAAACACCCAAGTTCATCAGAACAACTTCCATGAAAATTTATCATGGCTGAACTAGGGTGTAATTTATCGTCATACACAGAACACCTCATTGACAGGTGGGAGGGTCTTACCCATCAGAGGTTCTGTCGGCGTATTCTGCAGCCCTATAAGTTGCATTGTGTCACTCTCACGGAAGCGAAAATTAGCCATGCTGATGGAAGATAAAATATGTTCCCTCGGAGAATTAAGGAAGAGAAGTTTAGTTTTAGAAGCGTTAGATGGCTCTCGAAATTTACGTAAAATATTATATGAATATGAGCTTGCGTACCGCGGCTTAGTGTAATGGTTTGCAAGCTTGTCTCGCTAGAACAATTACGACTGAGTACTGAGTCCCCATACATTTGGCCTTTTGCCACATCAGAGCTACGCTTAGAAAATCTCTATGTAAATATTAGCTTTTCATCGTCATGGTTCTAGTTAGAAATACGATGAAAGAATTAAGTTTTAATTAAAAGAGAAAGCAATTAAACAAATATTTATTGAAAATTCATTAATTTCGGTATCGTTTGCAATAAATTCATGTACAGAATCAGACAAAATCTATTCATTCCTAGCCAAATGATTGTTAATAGAATAATGGGGTATAACAGATATCGGTTCGGGGAGCAGAGTTCGAATCCCAGTTGGGATTGTTAGATTCACTTACGCACAAATAACTTTGGGAAAGATACGAATCCAACATTTTCTTTCCCTACCTGGAGGTTAAATAGCAGGACAGACTGGGTTCTGTAGCCTTGGCTGGCAACCAGTCTACCGTTGAAAGAAATGGCAACATACTGTGGGAAAAAAAATCTGCCTCGAGTGTATTGAAAGATACACGACTTCCCAAGCGTGTATCACATAGGAATATAACTTAACTGAGATACAATAAAAACAACTCACAAACATCTGAATGAAATAAGGTGAACACTATTTACATTATTTGGACTATTGTTCTCATTTTTGTCGCCATGTTTATCACAACGTTTAAGCCGTTGTACGCTCCAGCCTTCTTCAGGTGGTTGGAATGTCGAACTGAATACTTTATTTCGCTCACTGAGGTAGATTGTTCTAGTTCCACGTGCCATGTTTGATGGATCTCACTTAGTTATCTCCTGTTAATTCCCCTCACCAAGTTCTCTAATGCCTTAACTAGGTACTGAACTCACGCTCTTTGGGTCCTGTAACCAACGCCTTTATCCACTGTCCTTGAGATCATCTGTGTTTGAATTTCTGGGTATTATAAACCTAATGGAGATAACTAACATCCATTAGACATGGCACGTGAAATAGAACAGTCTAGTTCAATGAGTAAAATAAAGGGTTCAGTTCGACATTCCAACCACCTGAAAAGGGCCAGGAGCGTACAACCGCCGAAACGTTGTGATAAATATGACGACAAAGATGAGGACAATAGTCCGAATAATGTAAATAGTGTGCATAATACCTCATCTCAGAAATATAGACAGATACTGAAGTGCCGAAACGTTGTAATAAATATAGCGAAAAAGATGAGGACAATAGTCCGAATAATGTAAATAATGTACATAATACCTCATCTTAGAAATATAGACAGATACTGAAGGGCCGAAACGTTGTAATAAATATGACGACAAAGATGAGGACAATAGTCCGAAAAATGTAAATAATGTACATAATACCTCATCTTAGAAATATAGACAGATACTGAACGGCCGAAACGTTGTAATAAATATGGCAACAAAGATAAGGACAATAGTCTGAATAATGTAAATAGTGTACATAATACCTCATCTCAGAAATATAGACAGATACTGAAGGGCCCAAACGTTGTGATAAATATGTCGACAAAATGAGGACGATGGTTCAAATAATATAAATACTGTACATAATACCTCATCTCAGAAATATAGAGAGATAAGGTGAGTTTAAAATCTAGATACATGAAACATCACCATTAATATTTAAATGACGAATGTCCTGTTACCTGTTTTCATGCAAACAATAGCCGACCTTTTCATTGTATTTGTTGTTCTGTTTATTAGTCAATATTTAATAAACGAACGAATATTTTGGCCAGACCAACAGTTGGATATTTTAATAGGATCAAATTTATTAATAAATCAATAATTTGTCTGAAAATATTTCCTTCTGAACGAAAGGGCCACCTACTAAATTTTCCTCCTTATCATTTATTTACGATTTTCTATCTCTCTATAAAACACACACACTAAAAAATATAGTATACATATATACTACTATGGAAGGTTCACCATTGGTCTTGACCAGTAACTACACAACGCCAGCACAGGACATTTAAATTGAACTTTCTTCTCTTTGGCTACATCGTCCAGACTTCAAATAACCATCTCCGTACACTTAGGTTAAAATACTACGGAAGGTTCACCATTGAACTTTTCAACACTTTCGTCGGACATGTGAACTGAACTTTCCAACTGTGGACTTACATGCCAACTTAAGTTACAGAGACTCTACTTTTAACATTTCGTTGCAGTTAACTTATCTAGACCTTCTGACCG
>CAHIKZ030005442.1:1262500-1282500 GCA_903632075.3 Acanthosepion pharaonis | reverse complement strand
CATTCTCTCGTGATGATTGGCATCGTTTAAATATCCATCGCATTGTAGACGTATGCTCATTAATTCGAACATTATCGAGTGGACCTGAGATAACAGCTGAGGTCACAGCAGAATTCGCCTGGTCTAGCGAACTAGATGCCTATACGATATTGCAGTTATTTTTCACGGAAGGCCACTACTTGATTGCGATGCCATCAAACCAAAGGTGCAGAGGTGCACTTGGAATAGATTTTGTTAGACTTTGTATTCTTCATCAACTTTAAGATGTTTCAAAATTTCAAAAACGTCTTTTGCTCTTTGCACATATTTTTTATTTAATCTATAACTGCACACTTTTACATACGTGATACTGCATAAGGGACCATCTAAAAAACTTTAATATCTAAACCAATTGAGTTTCTTTTTTCCAAGTTTACAGATAAGACGTTTAGCCATTTTCATACCATTTGTTTTAAGAATCACTAAAAAACGGTTTCAGTTATTCACCTCGAAAAAACAGATTAAAATGTTTTTTTTTTGTCAGATCCACTGTCTCCTGAACTGAGCAATGATGAGAGGGGAAAATAACTCAGGCATTCAGTAATGATAACGACATTCATGCGCTGGCTTCCATCATCAACGTCAATGCAAGAACCATCATGGCAACGGTGAATAAGTTTAAAAAAGAGTGAGCAGTAGAGAGGAACACTAGATCAGGTGATCACAACAGGATAAGTGATCATCATTTCATGTTAGAGCTAAAGAGATCAATTTGAAAAATCCAACTCAATCCATAAGATTTTTAGCACACAAGAGAGAAGTTTCAACCATGACAGTCCAAAAAGCAGTGAAAAATGAAATCGTACGTGACGCCGGGTAGAATGTTATAAGGATAGAGAGGAGAAGGACATCTTGAATAAATTGGAAAATGATCCTGGAATATATATATACATATATATATATATATATATATATATATATATATATATATATATATATATATGAATTTATTTCAATCCTTCATGAGCTTACGATCCTTAGCTATGAGTTATTAATGATGAACAAGTCGTTTTCTTTTATAATCAGTTTCATCACAATTCTTCTCCTAAGCTTAGAGAGTAATTATATATCCTAATTTCTCAATATAAAGTCAAATAGTGTTATAAAAACCTTGGAGAATTCCAGTATGATTTCTTTAATCATTTCTACGACGTTTGAAAGTTAATTTAAGACTTAGACAATTTTGATTACACGATTTGGACAATTTTGCTATTACACACAGTATATTGGTTGTCTTCAGTATACACAACTTAACAGACTATGAACACGTGTTATTTTGATTTTTAGACGCGCATAAGTGAATTAATTGCACTGGCAACCATGCAAAACAAAAATACAGATTTTAAATGTCAGGGTTGACTTACTTTGACATATCTTAATTTTTAATTAATATTTTTATTACAGCTTCACATAAATTTTGAAAGCTATATTATTTCGTTTAATAAAGGTTTTTACATAATGTGTAAGCAGCTTAATTAAAATTTGTTCATTATCTTATTTTTATCTATCTATCTATCTATCTATCTATATATATATATATATATATATATATTATCTATCTATCTATCCTCTCTCTCTCTCTCTCTCTATATATATATATATATATATATATATATATATATATATATATATATATATATATATATATATATATATAATATATATACAATGGAATGAGGGAGAATGCGGAGGCACGGTGGAGCAATGCATTGCAGCTCGAATTGAGGAATTGGAGAGGCGAGTTCGAATACCAGTCGATTCCACTACATTCACGTACGTGCTAATACACTTGGGAAAGGTATGGATCCTCTTATTCTCCCCCAGCTACGGGTAAATAACAGGACAGGCTAGGTTCTTTAACCGTAGATGGCAACTGGTCTAGGAGAAGGACAACTCTGAATACAAAACCTGCGAAGGGTCGTTTGGGGACCTTGTTGTACACGGTGCACCAGGTCTCTGTATTGGGCTCTTCAAAAAGTGTGGTTGGTTCTGCACAAAGCCTTCACCACTATAATTAAATCATATGTGCAGATGTGTGGATGTTTTATTCCTGAGTTTGTTTAACCCTCATACGTCGAATACGACAGTAAGATTCACTCTTTACAAAGAGAGTCCAGCATATATCAATGAATGAATGAACGCTGCCTGTCGAATTGACTGGACATGTTTTTATTGGCCCAAGAAAGCGATGTTGTTTTCGGAAAAGTCTTGTCAGCTTAAATTCACTACTTCCGACTAAAAAGAACACTTCACAAGATTTTGTACAGTATTTACATTAGTCGGACTATTGTCCTCATCTTTGTCGCCATATTTGTCACAACGTTTCGGCCGTTGTACGCTCCGGCCTTCTTCAGGTGGTTGGAATTTCGAACTGAACCCTTTATTTCGATCACCGGGGTAGACTGTTCTAATTCCACGTGCCATGTTTGATGGATGTCAGTTATCAGTTATCTCCTGCTAATTCTCTTCATACTCTGGCCACATCAGGAAGAAGTCCAAGTTCTCCTGGACCATGTGAACTCAATAAGACCTTCGATACAGTTCACAATGGAGAAAGAGAGTAACAACTCACTCCCATTCCTGGATGTACTAATATCTCGAACAGAGAATGGGTTCAAGACATCCGTATACCGTAAACCAACATTCACCGGACAGTACCTCAATTTCAACTCCCACCATCCATACAGCGTAAAGAAAGGGATCGTCCGATGCTTACAACACCGAGAAAAAGTCATAAGTGGCGATCCAGAGACGTTAGATAAGGAATTGGTCAGTATAAGTAGTACCCTACAACAAAACAACTACCCTGGGTACATGGCAGCAGCCCCCAAAAACTGGGATAGGCGGGTACAAGAGGAGGAGGAAGAGGAGGACAACAACACTCAGAAAACAGTCTGCCTGCCTTATGTGAAGGGGTTATCAGAGAAAATACAAAGGATCTGCGGTCCATATAACATCAGGACAACCTTCAAAAGCGTGACAACACTTCGCAGGTATCTCTCACGAGTGAGACCCCCATAGAGAGGAACATGACTAAAGACTGTGTGTACGCTATCCCATGCAGCTGCGGAAAGGAATATAAAGGAGAGACAGGCCGCCCCCCCCTCAAGGTAAGGCTTCAAGAACACCAGAAAGCTGTAATGCGAGGGGAAGTAGAAAAAATCAGGCGTGGCTGACCACATATGGAGAGAAGGAGATCACCGCCCCCTGTGGGATCATGTTGAGATCATAGACAGGGAACACCATTGGAAAATTCGTAAACAAGAATCAGCACATATGCTAGGCCACAAAAAATCTCCTGAGCCGACCAAGCATAGAAATAAATACAATATGGGAACCAGTAATAAAGGTGCCAGAGAAAAGCAATGATAACAAAGTTGCAATATGAACTCTGGTAAAGACATGCAATGATAACAGGAAAATTGCAATATGAGCACTGGTAAAAAATGATGCTGAAAACATTAGGTTTTATAATACTCAGAAGTTCATACCCAGATGTCCTCAAGGACACATGGCACAGTGGATAAAGGCGTTGGTTAGATCCAGTGACAGACCCAAAGAAGGTGAGTTCAATTCCTGGTTAAGGCAGTGGAGAACTTTCAGGGGGAAAATTAGCAGGAGATAACTGATAACTGACATCCATCAAACATGGCACGTGGAATTAGAACAGTCTACCCCGGTGATCGAAATAAAGGGTTCAGTTCGAAATTCCAACCGGCCGAAACGTTGTGACAAATATGGCGACAAAGATGAGTACAATAGTCCGACTAATGTAAATACTGTACATAATACCTCATCTCAGAAATATAGACAAACTCATTCACAAGATTTTATCTTATAAAATTTCCACTTCTTTGAATATTAAATTTATATTAGAAAGCAAGCGAGATACGTTTCGCCGTGTCCGATGAAGAAATTTCGAAAGTAATACCAGGAATTTATATGCTTAGAAGGAAGGCCCTCGTTGTTTAATCTCCTCCAATCTGCAATAACTTTACTTCCAGGTATTTTCCTGAATCTACAGTGTGGTCCGAAAGTCTTGTCATTTCACATGAAAATGATGATGATATATACAGACATTTTCGATGTGTGACAGCGTCAATGAAAGTGACTTAACTGAATCCTGTACATATGCTTTTTATTACTTGTAGTTCTATTTTCCTCGTTAATTTATGCTAAGGAGTAACAAAACTTTCGGAGCATTCTGTTCTTATTTTCTCGTTCTTTGAAAAAATGATTATTCTGTTTATTATTTGTCATCATAATAAAGTTTCTTTTTTTTATAATTGTTATGGACGTATAGCTTCAATAAAAGAGAAAGGAAGGAGAGTTCATTTGCCGGTTGTGTTAAAATCTGTTCCATGTTGTCGAATAATGACGGTGAAATGGGTAACGAGACATACGGACCAGCCTCTCTCTCTCTCTCTCTCTCTCTCTCTCCATATATATATATATATATATATATATATATAGTTTATACAAAACTAGGTAATCCATATGGGTAGACCCAAGGAGGATGATATCCGGAGAGCTCAATGTAAATTCAGAGCAAATTGTTTGAATAAAAACAGACCACTTTAAGTTTCCATGTAATAAATTATTTCACCACAGCCCTTTTAAAGGGCTCTGGATCATCAGACTTTACTTCCAAAAGTTGAAAAAGATTTCTATAATTGAATTACTTTAGCTATTCGACACACACGTCGTATACAGCATTTGAGGGTCAAGCAATTCAGTTCCTAGGAACCAATAGCTAGACACCATCACATCTGATTTGATTATTGTGGTGCAGATTTTGTGTAGAAACATCCACACTTTTTGAAGGGCCGAATACAGAAATCTGGTGCCACAAGGTCCTCAATGGAACCGCTGCAGGTTTTGAATTTAGAGTCGTCATTTCTCCTAGACCACTTGCCAACCATTGGTCCTGCTATATACCCATAGGTGGAGAGAGAAGAAGAGGATTCACACCATTCCCAAGGGTAATAGTACGTAAGTGAATATAATGGTTTCAACTGGAATTTGAACTCGGCTATCCGATTCTTCATATATATATATATATATATATATATATATATATATATATATATAGAGAGAGAGAGAGAGAGAGAGATAGATAGATAGATAAATAGATAGATAATCAATAGAGAGAATACGGATAATCATAATATATATATATATATGTGTGTGTGTGTGAATAATTACCGTAACCTTTTGCGTATAGAATGCGAGGGTGCATAAGACGCAGTTTAAAAAAGCCGTGAAATTTAAGGTGAAAAAATGTTATTTTCATATACAAAACGAACCTGACTGTTGTGCCACGAAAATTGCCGTGACTTGTGCAAAAGACGAAAATGAAAGAAACGATATATTTTCTTACATTGGGATTTATAATAATTACGAAAACATGATAATGTCTCCTAAATCGCCAATAAACTTTGAGAAAATAAATCGAAATGAAATTGAATAAATATTAACTTATTTTTAGTCTTGAAAAGGATCGTATGCAAATTGGATAGACAAGTATAAATAGAGAACAACTGGCGAACATTTAGGTTATGCCTAGAAAACCCGGTTGCTATTATGCACACGGGGAACTGTCCTACGACTACTACTATGCGGTGAGATATGCAAAACATAACAGGATTATTTTGGGAAGAGTCCAGGTCATTTTTCAAAGAGATCTGAGATTGAAATGTCGTATTTATCGAACACTTCAAATTCACATTCGTCGTGGGACTCAAAAAAGCGATCGAATTCTTTCTCTGTCAGGATGACATTTGCATAGAAGCTATTGTCGGCGAGATCGTTGTCGTCATCGTTGGATTCTTGTGGTAATTCTGTTGACCCGCGTTTCTATATGACTTCCTTGTATGTCACACTTGGTGCCTTCAAGATTGTTTGGATTGTCACGTTTCTTGAAGCTTTTGACAATAATAGCAATGCAATCTTCCTACGTGTCAATGATCCATTTAAGTTCTGGTGTTATCATTCTGCCTCCCAATGTGTAGTTTTGATTTATCTCCCTTTGTTGCAATACGCCATTAAATAGATATTATATTTCCGATAAAAAAAATTATCCGACTGAATCCGGTTTGAGCCTTGAAATAATAGTATTGAGTTGTAATCTAAAGTACAGTGATTTTTCAAGAGTAGACTAGATGTGGCATAAGGCCGAAAGTAGTGGACACCCAGTGAGGATCAATCTCTCTACTCAGTCGTAATTGTTCTAGCGAGACAAGCTTGCTAACCATTACCCCGCCTCGAGATGCCCAAAAGTGATTTTCCAAGCGTAGCTTAGATGTGACACAAGGCCAAAACAGGGGGGGGCACCCAGTGAGGATCGAACTCACTATTCAGTCTTAATTGTTTTAGCGAAAAAAAACTTGCTAACCATTACATCGCCTCGAGGTGCCTAAAGTGATTTTCCAAGGATAGCTTAGATATGGCACAAGGCCGGAAGTATGAGGCACTTAGTGATTTTTCAAGCGTAGCTTAGGTGTGGCACAAGGCCGAAAGAAGGGGCACCCATTACACCGCCTCGGGTTGCCCTAGTTCTAATCTAAAGTATAAGACGCAGCAGATGTTTGGGTATGATGTTGGATAAAAAAAAAAAACACCTGCATTTTATACACCCAGGTTTACGGTAATAAGCAACCACAGAGTTTCTGTCTATATTTCTGAGATGAGGTATTATGTACAGTATTTACATTAGTCGGACTATTGTCCTCATCTTTGTCGCCATATTTGTTACAACGTTTCGGCACTGGGGTAGACTGTCCTAGTTCCACGTGCCATGTTTGATGTTAGTTATCAGTTATCTCCTGCTAATTTTTCCTCTGAAAGTTCTCCACTGCCTCAACCAGGAATTGAACTCACCTTCTTTGGGTCTGTCACTGGATCAAACCAACGCCTTTATCCACTGTGCCATGTGTCCTTGAATATGAACTTCTGAGTATTATAAACCTAATGTTTTCAGCACAGTCTACCCCAGTGATCGAAATAAAGGGTTTAGTTCGAAATTCCAACCACCTGAAGAAGGCCGGAGCGTACAGCGGCCGAAACGTTGTGACAAATATGGCGACAAAGATGAGGACAATAGTCCGACTAATGTAAACCACACAGTTTGTTGAAAGTATATCGTATTTCTAAAATAGGATATATTTGACAGGTCCATTTGAAGGTCACAGCTTCTGCGATAAAAAATAATGGTAAAAATAAACATGATGTAGTAAACACTTTTCATTGTTTATTGAATTTATTAATCAGTAATGAGCAAGAAAGCGAAAGAGAAAAAAAATGAAAGGCTTTTCTTCTTCCAATATTAGTTTAGTGATGTTTTTGTCTTGGTAGGAGACAGATGGCGTAAATTGTAAATAAAGTAGGTAAATTCACTCGCTTATTTTACTCTCTCCATAGATGATTAGTTATCAGCATCATTTCCCTGCCGGAAACAATAACAATTTCCTGATGAAGATCCCATGTGGTGTACCATTTTTTTGAGAAGTAAAGCTCACACATGATGAAAAATGACTTTTGTTTTCATTAAGAAATCAAGACAGTGCGACTTTGCGGCCACCGGATTGAAGCCAATGAGAAACGACGAGGTTAGATCCCAGGATACCAACTCGAGCCAGAGAATAGTTAGTAACAATGCCGCACAGCATCTTGAACTTTATCGCCTCAATCATTTGATCCATCTGCTCTAAGATGGCTCTATTTTAATTCTTGATAGAAATTATAACTTGAGAACTTCTGTCGAAATCTCAAGTGATTTGTGAATCATGATTTGCATTTGGTCTCTTCGGAATATCACGGTTTGTTATATGATTCACTTTCCGTCCGAGAGTAAATATCGACAAAGTATAAAAGCAGCTGACAAAAGTTTCAAAATGAATTAATGAATGTATTAAAATTTTCCTTACAGACATACAGGAACACATTTATATACATATATGTACGGGCCACTTAATTAAGTACACGTGAATAAATGAGCTCTGATATAAATTTCTAACCGGCCAATGGAGTTACAACAATTCTATTGATATAGGCATTTAAGCATAATCATAGTGACTTACTGAATTGATTGCATATATTATTTGGGAGGAGGAAAGTCATACTACATTGGAACTAGATGGACGTTTTTAAAAACATGCTGATCTATGATTCTCAGGTACTAGTCTTTCTAGGGTAACCATAGAATAGTCTGAAAATAATTCAGTGAGCAATGATTATGCGGACAAGTCTGAAGAGAATGACTGGTTCAAGCTGATAGAAAGGCAAAAGTAAGAAATAAACGAGATAGACAGAAGATCTCAGAAAGCACGACTCTTCGAATCTTGGAATAGATATGATACAACAGCAGAAAACTAGTACCACTTATACCAAATAAGAATAAATTGAGGTAAATTTCGTTAAGGGTCACAAAAATTGGGTAATAAAAGACTGAATAAACATTACATGGTCTGATGACTTTTCTCTTTTATGACAGAAATTGGGCAATATTAGATTGAATGAACACTGCAGATTTTTTTTCAACTATGGCATTTGGTGGTACATCTGGGATGTGGAATAAGCAATATGAATTAATGCTATAATGAGGGATCACAGCTAATTGACTTGAGAAAAATATTTCATATTCTATACGGTTAATTCAAAGAGAAACGGTGGTTTACGGAGGTGCCACAAACAAGAAACCAATGATAAGGGTGACGATCATCTCGACGAGAGCTACTACAGATTTTTGGACCCCAGGTTGTTAGAGAAAGAACTGGATCAGTTCTACAGGTCCGACGACAAAGGAGAGTTTGAAGTGCTGGTCGAGGACGAACTTCCACTCTAATAACTCGGGTAAACATTAGCCCGCAATAATGACATGGATTAGAATGTGGCTTGCGTGAGAAAGAAGCCTAGAACCGTTATTAGAATATTGGTATAATGCTTACATCATACCTACTTTTGCACACCCAGTATATATATATATATATATATATATATATATATATATATATATATATATATATATTTGCAAGGTAAATAATCTGAAGTTCGTTAGTATTTTTGTTTTTATTTTTTAAAAAGTGCTCAATACAAAAGTAGAGCTTAAATTATAATTATAATTATTTTCTTAAAAATAAGTCAGTCGCGTTTCGATCCTAGCTAGAGGCAACCGGATATCTAGCCACACTGATAAGCTGTGAAACAGCGAAACAGTCTGTCTGAGGATGACGTTTATATATATATATATATATATATATATATATATATATATATATATATATATATATATATATGTGTGTGTGTGTGTGTGTGTGTGTGTGTGTGTGTGTGTGTGTGTGTGTATCCAGGTATAGGTTTAATGCATAGGTTTAATGAATGCAGAATAAATTCCATTGACCAAAATACTATTCTTAAAAGAGTGCTCAATACAGAGTAGGGCAAATATAATTTATTCGAATTACAAAAATATAAAATCGCTACAAAAGTAGCCATTTTGTTTCAACACTTCTGGCGTCTTATCACGTGATGGTGTTGAATATAGATATATATCTGATTAAATAAATTACAAACGTTATGTTTAATTATTTTTATTATATTCCTTTCATATTCACGGGTGTTTTTCCGTATATTACAATCAAATGAGTCAAGAAATGCAATGTAACAGAGAAAATCACATTTATTTCCCAATAACTTTCAAACTCTTTCTAAAATATCATTGGAAATAAAAGTGATTTTCACTGTTAAGGTGCATTTCTTGCCTTGTTTGATTGTAATATACGGGAAAAATTATGAAAGGATAATTAAATGTTAATCGCTGGCATTTTTCCAGACATTTTCAAGGCAATTAATCAAATTATCAGCACTTTGGTAAATGACGCCTTCATGAATTCACCAGAAATTGCACAAATATGAGAATTGGCGAATATCCTTACTAATGTAAGCATGTCAAAAATAATGGAGTGACAGACTGACAATAAATTGAAGGAGAAATGATTTGATCCACAGATTGCTGAAGGATCTGTGTTGTTGGATGAACGACACAGTAAAATACGTATTCATATCTGGATGAGAGTAAATATTCAAAATAAAATATACAGGGAAGATGAAAGCCAATCACTTATAGGCGCGATAAAGTATGTTATCATTAACATATATTATTGTATCTAACAAATTATAATTAAGATTATTAAAAACTTCTGGTAATATATATATATATATATATATATATATATATATATATATATATATATATATAAATTCATGTTTTATTAAATAATATAGACAAGTTTTGTCTATTTTTTTTTTAAGTAAGTTCTTTTCATATTGTCTGATAAGCTTAATAACATTATCGTTAAAAGACGAAAGGAAATCACCATATTGATACATGTTTAAATCCAATCTAAGCTTTCGGTTATATAAGCCATTATCAAAGATGACGGTTACATTTCAATATATAAAACAACACACGGACGAAACAATAATGATTGCCTGTTTTTGTTGCATGAAAAATTTCAAAGCAACAACAAACTCGTGTATACGAGACGCGGAAGCGAAAATAGCGTCGCAGCTCGTGACGTCACACATGACCACTCGAAAGTGAAAACGAGAAGTATTAAGTATGGGAGGCTGTTGGCATAAATCAATGGCTTCTGTTATCAATTATAGACATTTAAGAATATTTGTGGAGATTTCAACTGTTTTATGTATATAGCTTCAAGAATTTTTAGTTTTTGTTTATTCTTTTCATGTTTAGATATATCTGTTTTTTCAACAAGGATTTTCCGGAATTGTGTACACGGCCAGACATGTTGTTTTAAATGCCAAAAAATGTTAGAATTATCTTTCAAATGTAGGGTCAAGTGTCCTGAAAGTGAGTTTGTGGTGTAAGCTATGTTGGTTCTTTGCAAATCGCTAACGGGAAGCGGGGAAGAATCATTGCGAATAATTAAGTTGGATATACTAGATTTAGTGTAGTATATGACTAACCTATTTTTTTAATTTCTTACTTTTTTTTTGCTAGGATCTATTGTAGATTTGCAAATATTCAAAATAGATTACAAATTCAAGTGCCCTTTGGGAGATTGTATCTCCAATAGATTAAATAATATTTATGTTGGTCACATATGTCTGCTTATTTTTATCATAATCCTTTCATATTCATGAATATTTTTTCAGTATATTACATTCAAATGCAAGGAATGCAATGTAACAGTGAAAATCACTTTTATCTCCCAAGTACTTTCTATCTCTTTCTGAAATTCCTTGGGAAATAAAAAGTGATTTTCACCCCAAGCAAGGCGGGAGTTCCACTAACACTTAAGCACAGAGTGTGAGTGTTGAGATTTGAGTGTTTCCCCGTGCGTGTATTGAAATAAGGACAAACACATACGTAGGGAAAAATACTGGTATATCTGAAGAGGTATTTACAACAGAGAGATTAGTAGTCAAACGAACGCAGGTTTGTCAGTAACAATCAGAAAGAGTATAAAGTCCAACTGTATCTTCCGGTAGAGAGACGGAAGTGTGATGGTCACCTGATCTCCCAGAACTCTATAGCAGTGTCCTTTTAGTAGTAGAGAGATCAGTTCATTCTGATGAGAAGGTGGGTGCGCCCCAACAGAGAGCAAGAGTAAAGAGAGGTGTTTGAGGAAAGCATATAGAGAAGGACGCGGATCAGGATCCAAGACATCAGAAGTTGCTGATTACCATTACATTTGAATATTTGAAGATTATAGCCCTCAGGGAAGCAAGTCAGAGGAATGGAATTCCACTGCCAGGAAGTGGAAGAGAAGAAGCTCTTGGAGTAGAAGGTGCAGTTACATTTAACTGTTTCGGCAGTAAAATGGTGGGACCGAGATGCCAAACTAGTAGCACGCTTAAATTCACGCAGCTAGAGTACCAGTGAAAATAGCCCGTCAGAGCCGTTGCCATAAAAATATTTGTAGAAAAGACAGAGAGAAGCCACATGATGTCTGTGAGAAAACGACTGTAGACGAAATACCAGATCAGGACTTATCATTTTGCATATCCATCTCTGGGTTTTGTCTAAGATATCGAGATGAACACCGGGAACACCAGACAATTTATGGCAACAGTATTCAGTGCAAGGACAAATGGTAAAAAAATATCATCAATATATCTTATATAAATAGAAATTTTATTTAATTTATCAAATTTTATTTTCAAGATGGAGCATATAAAATTTAGATATTAAAGAGATTCCACCGTTACCTAGAGAAGCATCGACAATCTAAGTGTAGATATTATCTATACAACTATATATATTGTTAAACATTATTATTTCGTCAACCGGCCAGAATATGAGAGAAATCTTATTAGTGAAAAATGCTTATTAGATAAAATGCCCGGATGTTCAAACCGGTAAACGAAGTAAAGTACTATTTAATAAATGAACAGAGCGTCTACTGGATATACAGAAAAATAACGTTTAAGAAATAATACATGGCATGTATGTATGTATAGTTAGACGGATAGATAGAGGGATGCATTGTTTATTTCTTTAGATGAGTGTGTCTATGTAATTGTTTGGAGATGTGTAAGGTTTTATATATATATATATGTTTATGTACACGTATGTGTATGTCCGTATGTATATATGTGTGTAAATATATATATATATATATATATATATATATATATATATATATATATATATATATAAGCGGATGTGTGTATATATGTATATATATATATATATATATATATATATATAATTGGTGTATACGGAATGAATTCCAATAACCAACAATTACTATACTTAAAAGAATGCTCAATACAAAGTAGAGCAAATATAATTATTATTTATAAAAAAATTATAACATATGTATGCTATAAAATCACTACAAAAATAGCCATTTTGTTTCAACACCTCGATGTCTTATCAAGTGATGATGTTGAAGATAAAGTAAATGGTTTTAAAAGTTTCAAATTAAATAACGATCCTATACTAGGGGAAACATTGTTACAAAAGCTTTATCTTCAACATCATCACTTGATAAGACACTGAGGGTGTTGAAACAAAATGGCTATTTTTGTAGTGATTTTATAGCATACTTATGTTATAATTTTTTAAATAAAATTATAATATATATATATATATATATATATATATATATATATATATATATATATATAGGTATGTGTACACGCCTATACGTATGTATGCACGTAAATATAAATATGTTGTTATGTATGTGTGTATACGTATGTGTCTTTGAACATAGAAATATAGGTCTTTGCTAGATTAGATAATCGTTATATATTTATATGTTTATATTATATTTGTAACCTTTTGTCGATATTTTGTCAAAATTTGCTGATTAAACAGCGGCTCTTTTATAAATGCCCTTCGTTTTATTCCCCCCCATCTCTCCCCCCCACATTTTTCTTTCCTTTTCTTCTCCCTCTCCCATCTTCTGATCTTTAAGATTAGATCGTCTACTGTGTGTGTATGCCATCACAAAATGTATACTCTTTTCAAGTGTATCTTTAATGTATTACACATCCGAGAGTATTCATATTTCTCTCACTTAAACCGTCTTTGACACACCTCTTTAAAACTTCTCTCCGTTAAATTTTAATGCCCCCTTCATATTTAGACCTTCCTGTTCTTCTCCTGTTCTTCTCTCGTCTGTTACCCCTCTCTATAGCTTTCATTTACTCTAACATTCGTCCCACACTCCCATACAAGCACTCTCACTAAATTTTATTTTTTATTCCCGGAGTTGTATTTTTCTGACTTCTTTTTCTGTTCTCTGTTTGAATTTGTAGATCTAATGAATTGGATCTTTTTTACAATTCCAATGGAATAAATTATGACCATGGAATATTAGTGTTTAAGCCTTTCTTCTTCTTCTTCTTCTTCTTATTATTATTATTATTATTATTATTATTATTATTATTATTAAGTTATGTTTATTTATATTTAGTTTATATATTTTACTTTATATAATTATGTTTATTATATATATATATATATATATATATATATATATATATATATATATATTTATAATAAACAAATAAACAAATAAAGTAACCATTTGACAAACGTTGGAAACTGTGGGAACAGTATGTGGAATAGAAAAGTATGTTTCGTCTTTCATGCTATTCTTCTTCTTGTAGGCCAGCCGTGTGTGAAACGTCAATTCCTTTTTTCTATTTGTTTGAGAAGAAGGAAGTAGGATTGTACATAGCCATTTTCGATTCTCACCTGTCGAAGTGCAGATGAAATACACTGAAACCAAGTTGCATCTTTGTAGTGAGTAAAATGGTTTTGTCTATATCATAAAATTATAATAAAGGAGTAATTATCGCTCTGCTATCGGTATCGAGCACTCTTTTTGGATTAATGCTGTGAACATTGAATTTATATATTACTTTCGTTCTCATCGCATCAGATATATATATATATATATATATATATATATATATATATATATATATTCTAGCAAGATTAATGCTCGACAAACGTACATATAAATTTTAGATCAAAATGAAACTCATTTCGTTTTTCATTCAAAATACTCAAATTTTAGGAATACGTTTTCACAACATCGCCCATGTGACGACGACGCGAACATATTTAAACGGAACGCCTATCTTATAAAAGATTTCAGTTATCTGTTTGGCTTAGTATTGCTTTTTATGTCCATCGTCTTTTTCATGTTGAATTGTATATGGTCTATGTTAACTATGTTTTATGAATATGTCCTGAAGATGGTGTATTAGACCGAAACGTCCGACGTTGACATTAAACATTAAAACAGCATAACCGCATATATATATACATATATATATATATATATATATATATTTATATATATATATATATATATATATATATATATATATATATATATATATATATATATATATATATATATATATATATATATATATATATATATATATGTATATAATTATGTTTATTTTAATTAGTTTTCATATATTACGTTTATATAATTATGTTTATATATATATATATAGTTTAAAAGAAACAAATAAACGTGAGAAACCATTTGACAAACCTTGGAAACTGTGGGAACAATATGAGGAATAGCAAAGTATGTTTCGTCTTTCATGCCAGTCTTCTTCGAACCGGAAACATTTTAAGCTCATCCTCGTTTTAATGCTACGGCGTTTGTTGTCCTTCTTTACGGCTGACAGATTCTTTTTACCTGATTCTAAATATATTTCAATGAGAAAATAATTAAAAAATATAATTAAATTACACATCGAATCGCTCTGTTCTGAGAGCAAAGGACATATCATATACATCCCCAGATAACAGGAACGAAATAATTCGATCACACAGTAATCATAAACTGATTAGGTTCAATTGGCTACATAGTCATTTTCATATATATATATATATATATATATATATATATATATATATATATATATATATAGAACGAAAATATATGATATATATATATATATATATATATATATATATATATATATATATATATATATTCTACCGTTCACAGCATTAATTCAAAAGAGGGTTCAATACCGATAGTAGAGCAATAATTATTAAATTACACTTTGTAAGGAGTAAACTGTTTTTGTCTATAATAAATTATATATAGTTATATATATATATATATATATATATATATATATATATATATATATATACAATTAGCGTACATTTCTTTTAAGAATTTCACCCCAAGCGAGACAATAAAACCAGTATGACGGAAGTGGTTACTGAGTGTGTATGTATAAAATAAATATATATATATATATATATATATATATATATATATATATATATAAATATATTTTACCGAAGAGAACAATGAAAATAGCGATTGACGTTACATTTAAATTTTTAAAGATCAAAAAAGAAAAAAAAGGCCAACAGAAATTCCACTAATAAGAAGTGT
Source organism: Acanthosepion pharaonis (assembly GCA_903632075.3). NCBI lineage: Eukaryota > Metazoa > Mollusca > Cephalopoda > Sepiida > Sepiidae > Acanthosepion > Acanthosepion pharaonis. The sequence continues at coordinate 1,266,544 of CAHIKZ030005442.1, read as the reverse complement.
GAGAGAAGAAACTTATCATAATAGTTATGGTTACATCATATCATCTAAACCATAAAATGACGAGACCTAATTGCCAATCAAGAACTGCGCTTAAATTCGCCGGCTACTAAAACCTTCATCAGACATGAAAATAATTATAGAGAACTCACTCCGAAGCTAGGTTGCGGCGGTGGAAAAGTGACTGGAACCGAGATGCCAGTTCAGGACCGACAACATTGCCGCTTTTGCTTTGTGATTTATTAAGAATCTCTAAATACATAGTAAACATTAATGATCGGCAGAAGTGTATCATTCGTAAATATCTATGTGGATTATACAACGGTTTATGTGTGCACTTCCCAAAGTTTAGATGACCAGAGTTGGGCATCTGATCTCTCCCTTGAAATTACCCTAAGAGATCGCTAGGGTGGGAGTAAGTGGCTGATTATATTCCGTGCCTCAAAAACCAAACTACCAAGGTTCCATCATCTCAGAACAAACCCAGAACACCGATCACGATGAACGGGTATTCCTTCAGGGAGAGCCCATATCTTGAACGCTTGCTGGGACTTAAGCCCCACACAGTTCTCTATTGGAATTCGTATATACGATCCATCTGTCACGATGTTGGGAAAGTGGTTAGTTCACTGTACTGCTCCAGTAAGGACCTGACTACTTCCGCTACACTCTACTTTTAAGAGTGCCTGGTCAGTCCGGAAATAGAATACGGCTGCCCTTGTACTTGACGAAGCATTTTCCACAAAACTTTCGCTGCTCTATCGCTATTTCCACATTCATTTAAAACTCCACGGCTTAGACCCGCCATACCATATTCATTGCAGCGAACCAACCTCATTCCCTTCGTATACCATTGACGAGATTTCACCTCGAGCAACTACTTCTCACGAACTGCTGTTTTGTGAAAGCGACTTGCAAGAGGACGCTCATCCAGTCAGTACAATTTTAGGGTCCATTGTTATTTTCTCCTCACATACCCATAGATTCTTTCTCATTCTTTTACGCCGGGTACAAGGCGAACCTCATTGTAAAACAAAACAAAGAACCACACCAGTTATGACAGCAATATTCAATTCATTTTTGAATTGTAGATTGGCATGTATTAGTGGATTAGTATAGCAGAAAGCGCTTGAAAAACATTCGTACAAATTTCATATAAGCGTGTGTGTGTGTGTGGCAAATATATAGAAAATAGGAAATAACACGTTAGGTAAAAAATCCGGAGTTCTTTAGTATTTGTCCTTTATATTTAAAAAAATAACAGTGCTACATACAGAAGTAGAGCTTAAATTATAATAATTTTTGTTAAAAATGATTCCTTCTCTACATAAGAGTACTCATGTTTCAAAAACAAGACCAAAAACCTCAATATAATTATTAAAATTAAATTGAATGAAAGTATCAAGCCGTGTTTCATCCTCAAACACAAATTTAGGAAACTAATAAAATTTAGGAAACTAATAAAATTTAGGAAACTAATAAAATTTAGTATTCCTAAATTTTCGCTAGAGGAGGAAGCAGGTGTTGATACTTTAATTGAATTTAATTTCAATAATTATATTTAGGTTTTTGGCCCTTGTTTTTGAAACATGAGAACTCTTATGCAGCGAAGGAATGATATCTTTTTCCAAATAATTACTTTATATATATATATATATATATATATATATATATATATATATAAAAATTGCAAATTAAAAGAATCATAATGTTTTTATGAAAGTATTTATTTATTTATATATTTTCATGAAAAACATTATTAGTCTTTTAATTTGCAACTTTTTCTATATATACATATTAAGTAATTATACGTGGCTGCTCATTATGCTATATATATATATATATATATATATATATATATATATATATTAATACAAAATACGAAAATAATTGTCAGTTAAATGATTGATGTTATATTCAGCATCTGTTTCCAGAGTTTCGTAGGTGAACCACGTTTTAATGATTTAAATATTCACTTCTCTCTTCAGGAGGTTTGTTCAAATGATTATGTAATAAGAATATCGGATTACAATACATCCATTAATTTAATATGTACATATATGTATATATGTGTGTGTATATGTGTGTGCGTACGCGCGCGTGTGTGTCTTTGTGGAGAGTGAGAGATGTCAAAATAGTATGAAGCCAAAAAGTTTGACTGTTATTGGTGTAAGGGAAAAATCATTTAAGGCAAGCAGTCTTTGCAATTATGTGCTCAATATCAAAGATAGTTTGTTAATAAGATTAAAACCAGTAAGTGTACACGAGTATATACTCTATACATACTCTATATATACATATTCAAATAGCAAAGGAGACACTATAAATTCGTGCAAGCATAATTAATACCCGAAAATGTAAAAAATATATAGTTAAGCACTAGTTTATAAATAAGCAAACATAGAAACTAGTGTATATGTGCCTGTGTACGCGCGTTTGTATGTGCATGTATATACAGGTATGTGTATCTTTATATATATATATATATAATATATATAAATGCATGTATGTGCGCGTGTACACGTGCGTAAGCGCATAGATACAGGCATATAAACATAAATTCAAACACTATTAAATAAAAAAATTGAATCATAAACCTGACCTCCTCCAATTAATACTTTAAGTGCTTAAGATATCATTAAGTCAGATAAGAACACGAAAGAAAAACCAAGTGAAGACATATGAAAATATTAACTTTATCATTTAAGTTAGTGTCTTATTTTTGCAAAAAACGAAATACAATTTTCCTAACTCAAGAAAAAACTAGACTCAAATGTTAAAAACGATAATATGTCTAAAGAAGAAAACCAGAAACACAAACAGTAACAAATAGTGGCAATTGAGATAAATAGCAACAAATAGTGGCAATTGAGATAAATAGCAACAAATAGCTGCAATTGATATAAATAGCAACAAATAGCGACAATTGAGATACACAGCAACAAATAGCCGCAATTGAAATAAATAGAAACAATTACAGGCAATTGAAATAACTAGCAACACAGTGGTAATTGAAATAAATAACAACAAATAGCGGTAATTGATGTCACACCATTTAGGGGCACAAAAAGAAAAAAGGAAAAAAGAAAGGAAAAAGAGAAAGGAAAGAAAGGAAAAGAGAGGCGAGACTTAAGCTTAGATGATAAAAGAAACCACCCACGACCGGGGACATTGACAATGTTATTTTGATAAGTAGAAAATGGTGAAAGGTTTCATTGCCATTGCAGAAAATTCTAAATGGATAAGAAGATCGACTGTGTTGTGGTGGCGGACTTATGTTATCGGGAATAGATAACAGCCACTTAATGCTGGAGAACATCTAATTGACAAACTACAGACCGGCTAGCTAAACTCCGAGACATTTTGACAATGTTATTTTGATAAAAGAAAAAAAATGGTGAAAATTCTGACGACCAGTGTTGTAGGATTGCCTGACAAGGGCTAGGTGAATACAGAGCTTTGGATAGATAAGAAAAATTAACTGTGTCAGAGGGGGCAGACAATATTGTCGGGAAAGGATTCAATAGGTCATCTGCTGACCGCACACGAAGCCAACCCTGGGTTAAGTCTAGGCCGTTTTGACAAGAAATCTATGGGTGTTAGAATTTGGTTATGATAATAAAACTATGTTATCAGAAATTGGCACCAAGAATGCAGATACGGCTAGGACAATGAAACTGTTTTTTCCGGACGGTAATCGGCTGTGTTTCGCTAGACGACTACCCACTTGATAATTTGCATTGATAGATCCTAGGTGACACTGGGGATGAGCGCTGCGATTGAGGAAAGAGGGGGAAAGGAAAAAGAATTTTTTTTTTGAGCAAGATATATTTTTTTCTTAAAACAAAGCTAGCCGGATCACACCCACCCGGTTGGACGCCATTGCCGAATGTCAACGAGGGCCAGGCGGAGGTGATCACGTGACGCCCATTTAGAGGATAGATATGAGGAGTTGCTACGAAGAAGTGGGGAGAACGTTAAGGCCCCGATGAAGTATGGTGAGATATCCATATGAGAATAAGAGAAGGTGGGAGTAAGAGAAGACTT
>CAHIKZ030005442.1:1197500-1257500 GCA_903632075.3 Acanthosepion pharaonis | reverse complement strand
TGTATCGTTCCAAAAGATGCAAGTATATAGGCAAAAGTCCTGTCTGACAAATTGACAACATTTAATGTTTGATAACTGAGAGAGTCGAAATGCGTATCATACATATCTCCCTGAAGTAATTCTGAAAAAAAAATCTCTCAGGTGAAATTTTCGGGTCTCATGACACATTAACACAAAGTTGCCTATTCAAAGACAACAAATTGTTCTAAGTACTGACGATGAAATATTTGTCGCTCGATTACCCACCACCCCCGTTTTTCTAGTCAAACACATTTCACCTTGTAATAGACTGAAACGAAATCTACACAAACTCAAAACCAGTGTATATTTACAGAGACACTGTGAAATAGTCTTCTATATTTGCTGAGATATAGGCATCAATATACTGTAAGCGTCTTGGGATGAAGTGGTGTGCTCTTAGGTAGAGGGCGCCGTATTGAGGTCCTTCAATCTACAAAGACGGGACGTGCCGGGTCAGCGGTGCAGCCATGAATGTAAGCTACGTGATGAAAACAATCGTAGTTCGGAAGAGCAATTCTCCCGGGCTAAATTTTGCCTTTTTGCTGCTGTGTCCGAAAGTTCAGCAAGGGTCAACCCTTAAGCGGTACTAATAAGATTCGACACTGTAATAAACTCGTCCGTTGCGTTAAACGAATGATATGTATCTCTGCATGGAGTATGTGTTTCTGTTTGTAGGTGTATGATAAGAATGTGCGATTAATGTATAAACGAACATTGTCTCTCTTTCTCTCTCTATCAACCTATCTGGTTCTCTCTTTCTCTCTTGGTCTATCTATCTATCTATCTATCTATCTGTCTGTCTGTCTGTTTCTCTCTCTATCGCTCTATCTTTCTGTTTCACTCGATCTATCTATCTGTCTCTCTCTTTCTCTCTATCTATCTATCTGTCTGCCTGTCTCTCTGTCTGTCTATCTCTCTGTCTGTCTGTCTGTCTGTTTATCTCTTTATCACTCTATATGTTTCTCTCTATCTATCTATTTGTTTTTCTCTCGATCTATCTGTCCCCTATCTCTATCTGTCTGTCTATTTCTCTGCTTCTCTCTCTATCACTCTATATTTCTATCTGTTTCGCTCGATATATCTATTTGTTTTTCTCTCGATCTATTTGCCCCACTCTCTCTCTGTTTCTATCTATCTATCTATCTATCACTCTATCTGATTCTCTCTCTCTCTCTCTTGATCTATCTATCTATCTATCTATCTGTTTCTCTCTCTATCACTCTGTTTCACTTAATCTATCTATTTGTTTTTCTCTCGAACTATATATTTGTACCTCTCTCTCTCACTAGTCTCTTTCTCTGCCTGGATCTAACTATCTATCGATTTCTCTCGATCAATCACTCATTCTATTCATTTCTATCTACCCCTCTCTCTCTGTTTGCTATCGGTTTCTCTCTCTCTCTTTCTCTCTCCACACACACACACTTTCACAATCCCACTTTTGTACAAGTTCATTAAAAAACGACTGAAAAGGTACTGTGTTACGTTGTCATGTGTTCATATTTTTATTTTCTTTACAGAAGGTAAATTATGTAGAAATTGTCACTTTTAATTGAAAGTATACATTATGTTACTTCCCCTCTCTAAGATCTCCACCGCCTCCACCGGGTATTGAACTCACACTCTTTGGGTCTTGTCACTGGATCTAACCAACAGCTTTATCCACTGTGCCATGTGTCCTTGAGGACATTTTGTGTATGAATTACTGGGTATTGTAAACCTAATGTCTTCAGCATCATTTTTTACCAGTGCCCATATTGCAATTTTTGCTGTTATCATCATAATATTTTACCAGATATCATATTGGAATTTTTGTTGTTATTATCGCTTTTCTCTGGCAATCCGTATTACTGGTTCCCATTCTGTATTCATTTCTAGGCTTGGTCGGCTCAGGAGATTTTTGTAACATAGCATATGTGCTGATTCCTTAAGTTTACGAATTTCCCAATGGTGTTCAATTAAATAGTGTTCATAATACTTCATGTTCATATATATATATATATGTGTGTGTGTGTGTGTGTGTGTGTGTGTGTGTGTGTGTGTGTGTGTCTGTGTGTGTGTGTTTCGTTAAAAACGGCTGAGAAGCTACTGTGATAATTTTTTTTTATTTTTCTTGGGTTTGTGCAAGTTTTTTCTTTTCTAGTCACAGAATGTGTAAAAACTGCCCAAAATTTTTGCATTTCCGAGTTGTTTCGGTGATTTAATTATTACGAGGGCTTGAGCGTGCCGGCGTTGTTCAAATTGTTCAGATATAATTATTCTTATTCAAGGATGATTTCATTTTTACTTTTAACTGAATGTATCGGCTGCCTCATGTACGTATCTAGAGTTATAGGAATGCATTATTTTCTAAACACGGTAAGCACATTGTTGCCGCGTTCATAGTTAATATTATTGAGTATTGGCTTTTTTCTTTTTATTATTAAAACTTCCATTATTTTTCATCTTTTTTTTTTTATATGTGAATGATTTTATTTTGCTTGTATTTTCTACTAGCATTTGAGGATTTCTTTTATAACTGCTATTTTATATCTAAGTGTACATTCACTCTTAAAAATACGGTTGTAAGAGTTTTTGCTACTGGTTCTTATATACGATAAGATGAAGGTGTTGTTTCTGTATTCTACAAGAATGTCTGAATATGAGATGATATTCTTTTTAATATCCTTACAAAATTTTTTAAAAAAGTCATATTTTCACATCAAAGCTTATAATATAACCACGATAAGTCCCGGAAAGGGATATATTTGTTCGAAGTAGCTAAGTGGTTTTGGCTACTATAACCGGGTAGGACAATCTAGCAGGTAACCGTAATGGACTGGTCCTCGTCGTAGTGGTAGGCAATAGGCGTAGGCAATAGACGAAGCCTCCACATAAGTCTGTATTTATGGCTGACACCAGCCAATGATATTACTGTGATGGGGAACCCAGGTGTATTCATAGTCATTACATCAAACCATTAAGACGCAAGGGGTTTCTGAGAGTGAAAAGAATCTGAGAGAAGCGATTATTACGAAGAGAATACATTAAAGAACCTGATTCTAAGAGACAGAAGATCTCAATTGACATTGCATTTTCGAAGATCAACGTTTACTAAAAATCAAGAATCTGAAAGAATTATCATAAAAATTGTTTACAACTAGCAGTTTCAGCAGTAATATTACGAGACCTATCTGCCAATCTAGTACAGCGCTTTAATTTGTAAATTAAACGTAACAACGAGCTTATCGGTGTTTCTAAAGTTAGTCTTGAGAAATTTTCTAATAGTTTGTTTCATCACGTCAACGATAAGTCATTCCCTATATATTTGATGTTTTAAAGATGCCGGGAACGTGATTTAATCAAACGCTAAGAAACCATCCTGCAAAAGTGATCTCAATAGAGATAATTAAATTTATTTGGTTACCTTTGAGATGTTATAATCATCTCTGCTTTAGTGTTTCCTTGAAAGTGAGCTTATTCTACGTAAAGTATTTGTATACTCTTGCATAATGTTTAACTGCTCACAAAGCATAGCGCCAAATGTTATGGTTTTACGTCTGCTGCTTATATTCCTAGTCGCCCAATCTAAATTCTTTACGTAAAATTTCCCTGTAGTTGCGTGTAGGAAATATCATTGAAAATATTTTGATCGTTTCGAGAGAGCTTTATCTGTGGACATGCGCAATGCGTTTTCCCGTTCAACGCGTCCGTTCTGTTGGCGTCAAGGTAAAAATAAATTCCTCTTTTGCACGTGTCTCGTGCCTATTTAAATACATGCAGGAACCTGGGTTTCAATAGACAGAAATTCCATTTAATATTTTTAATTAATTTTCAGTAAATGAGTGCGTTTTCTTTTCTTTACAAAGATAGAGATTAAAATAAAAATAGCTTTTTAATTGTGTCCAGTTTCTTTCACAAATAAACACCTTGTATTTTGAATGGAGTCCAGAAATCAAACAGAGTAAAATAGTGGGTCATATGACGACTTAAAAACCTCCTCAGTAGACCTAGCGTAGAGATTAATACCATATGGGAACCTCTTTTGAGAAAGATTATACAGTCAGCGGTTTTTAGTCTTAGGAATTCAAAATGTTCACTATAGGATTATTCTAAAGAAACGTGGGCTAGCAGATTAGGATTTTGGTGAAAACATATTAGGTTGGTGCATAATTATCAGGCGTTTTTGTAGGCGAGTTATTTGTTAATAAAAATCCAGTTATTTTTTTCACTTTTTTTAAATAAAAGTATTATTTTATTTCCAGGCTGTATAAATGTGTCGATAAGCATACGCTTCGGAATAATCATTTAAAAATGTTATTTTTGAATAGTTATGTTTTTCATAATAAATATTATTAAAAAAAAAAAACCAACAAAAAAAACGCCTGATAATTATGCACCAACCCATGTACATTTACTTACGTATAGGAGAATGAACAAGTAACGCAAAAGAGACATTTGGAACCCGACATTTTAGGATGCAATATTATCTGTCCTAAGCTGGCATCTCGGTTTTAGACAGTTTTATACCGACTTAACCTAGCTTCCCGAACGTTTTCTATAAATATTTCTATGGTTATTATTCTGATGTTCTTTCGTATATGGTACGTAGACTTTCCAACATTGGCGGCATGTCTCATCATTTTACAGTTGACTATGACGAGATATAACCGTAAGTTCTATAATAACAGTTCCTTCATCCACCGGAGTAGATAGGTACGCCTATCATCAGGTTCACACTCATCCGCAGTCTTTTTAACAGGAGTAGATATTGATCACTTGCTTCCAAGTTTAGGATTGAATTTCCGATTCCGGCGAATTTTTTTTATTCTTTCCTTCCTTGTAATTCCTTGTGTCTTGGAGCGAATTGATTAAAAAAAAAATATTCGGTAATTGAACTTTCCAATCAGCATTTATATTTAATATCGCATTTATACCCTGTCATTTTAATTCTTATTCTTTTATTGTTCACTCTCCTTAATAAAATTTTAGTTTTCTTATAATCTCTCATACTCAGTAATCCCTTGTATGTTAGTGGCTTTATTACCTTGTTTGTGGTGAAGTGATTAAGAATAATTATATACGATGATAAATCCAAAAGAGAAGGTTAGTTCGCTTAATTCTTTATTGGAGTTTCCAAATTTTCGAATAAGATGCAACATATCAGGATTGAAATTTTGGAAAACTATCTATCTATCTATCTATCTATCTATCTATCTCAGTCTGTTAATATCTATATTTAACCATACCACGGGCTGACCCAAGATTTGTGAGTGAAATTGGGTAGACGGTAGTCTTGGGGGTCGTCGATATCTGTGCTAGCACGAAGCCACATGTCGTCGTGGCCGAGGTCTTGAGCGCGCTGGCCTTGTTCAAATTGTTGATCACGCTAAATAACACGCTCTTTCCCAGAAACTGTAACTAAGGTCTGCTCAGCATCGTTGCTATATAAACCAGAGGTGGGCTCTGTGGGTGTTGAGGAATGCAAACGTGCCTGAACAAGAGTCTGCAATAGGGACTGGCTAGCTATCCTAGTAAACAGGTATCCTCGAATACGAGTGGCAATCTATTATTTATCTATGTATCTGTATTAATATCTATCTGTCCCTATATATACCACTTCATATTTATGTCAGCCTGTCTTACTTCCTATATATATATATATATATATATATATATATATATATATATATATATATATATATCAGCTTTTCTAACTATCTATCTATCTATGTATCTATATCTTTCTTTGTCTATCTATCTCAGTCTATTAATATCTATCTATCTATCTATCTATCTATCTATCTATCTATATATATATATATGTGTGTGTATGTGTGTGTGTTTTGTATTTATCTCTTTATCTATCTTCTTATTTCTCTCTCTTTCTCTCTCTCTCTCTCTATATATATATATATATATATATACATATCTATGTGTGTGCATGTGTACGCGTGTATGTGTGTTTTCTTTCTATCTATCTTCTTATTCATATATATATGTTTTTTATCTATCTATCTATCTATCTATCTATCTCTCTCTCTCTCTATATATATATATATATATTTATTTTATATATATATATATATATATATATATATATATATATATATATATATATATATATATATATATATATATGTCAATTTATCTATGTAGTTACTTGACGAAGGAATATATCAATCGGGTCAAGGTACAATGGGAGAAGTCAGTATTCTCTTATTTTTTCCCGATGGGAGGCAATGTCATTAGCACCCACTATCTTCACATGGAAAAAGGATCATTTTTTTTTCATACCTACAATTGTCCGAGTACATGTTATTGCGTGAGTAGTATTTTTTTGTCCTATAGAAAACCGAGTTAATGATGAGGGTTGACAAGCAAAATTCTCAGCTTTACAACGGAAAAACTGACAGACGACTCTTACGATATTTGCAATCCACCATTATTGAAGACATTTTGTATTCGGGCAGGTTAACATAACTATTCATAAAGATAATGTCACCAAGGTAGAGTTTGAATGCAAAGACCTCATCGTCATGAAGTGACCTGCCCATTTTCCTTATTATAGTTCTATTGAGAACTTGTGTGCTTTCATTCAAGCCGGGTTAATGTAGAAAGATGGATGCCTGAAAAAACGAAGAACATTTCCATCGGAAGAAAAACCTTGTCTGATTGAAATTCCAATTGAAAAGCTTACAAAATAATGTATCGTCAATGCCATACAAAATTATTCAGCTTTTGCAGTCAAAAGAAATGTCGTGGAATCATTAATTACAGTAACTTTCATGTTTAATTAAATCAATTTTGTATTTTATAATTATTTTTATCATTTGGAACATGTAATACGTAAGATCTGCGTATAAATATGCAAGGAAAGAAGCGAAATAAAAATTGATTTTCCAGTCGAATCTCTGATATTTCGGTTAGAGTAGCGAATGTTTGAAAGAATCAAGTGGTGTATATTTATTTCGCTTCAGGTTGATTCTATTTTTTTTTTCTTAGTAGCATTTTATGAATATCGATAAATTTAATCAAAATGCATAGATTCGATATAGATTTCATTATTACAATAAACTTATAGTTTTTTTTTTCCATCTTATGATTGTAGTTTTTCATCCCAACACTCTGGCTCTATACACTCTTTATTATTACTATTATTTTATTAGTAGTTTTATTCCATTTTATTGTTGTTGCTTTTTATTCCAACCTTCTGGCTCTATACAATCTTCATTATTGGGATTATTTTATTAGTAGTTTTATTTCATCTTATTATTGTTGCTTTTTACCCCAACAATCTGGATCTATAAAATCTTCGTTATTAGGATTATTTTATGACTAGTTTTATTCCATCTTATTATTGTTACTTTTTATCCCAACAATCTGGATCTATACAATCATCATTATTAGGATTATTTTATTACTAGTTTTATTCCATCTTATTAGTGTTGCTTTTTACCCCAACAATCTGGATCTATAAAATCTTCGTTATTAGGATTATTTTATGACTAGTTTTATTCCATCTTATTATTGTTACTTTTTATCCCAACAATCTGGATCTATACAATCATCATTATTAGGATTATTTTATTACTAGTTTTATTCCATCTTATTATTGTTGTTTTTACCCAACAATCTTCTATAAAATCTTCGTTATTAGGATTATTTTATGACTAGTTTTATTCCATCTTATTATTGTTACTTTTTATCCCAACAATCTGGATCTATACAATCATCATTATTAGGATTATTTTATTACTAGTTTTATTCCATCTTATTATTGTTGCTTTTTACCCCAACAATCTGGATCTTTTATACTAGTTTTATTCCATCTTATTATTGTTACTTTTTATCCCAACAATCTGGATTATTTTATTAGGATTATTTTATTACTAGTTTTATTCCATCTTATTATTGTTGCTTTTTACCCCAACAATCTGGATCTATAAAATCTTCGTTATTAGGATTATTTTATGACTAGTTTTATTCCATCTTATTATTGTTGCTTTTTACCCCAACAATCTGGATCTATAAAATCTTCGTTATTAGGATTATTTTATGACTAAATTTATTCCATCTTATTATTGTTGCTTTTTACCCCAACAATCTGGATCTATAAAATCATCGTTATTAGGATTATTTTATGACTAGTTTTATTCCATCTTATTATTGTTGCTTTTTACCCCAACAATCTGGATCTATAAAATCTTCGTTATTAGGATTATTTTATGACTAGTTTTATTCCATCTTATTATTATTGTTTTTTTTTACCCCAACAATCTGGATCTATAAAATCTTCGTTATTAGGATTATTTTATGACTAGTTTTATTCCATCTTATTATTGTTGCTTTTTACCCCAACAATCTGGATCTATAAAATCTTCGTTATTAGGATTATTTTATGACTAGTTTTATTCCATCTTATTATTGTTGCTTTTTACCCCAACAATCTGGATCTATAAAATCTTCGTTATTAGGATTATTTTATGACTAGTTTTATTCCATCTTATTATTGTTGCTTTTTACCCCAACAATCTGGATCTCTAAAATTTCGTTATTAGGATTATTTTATGACTAGTTTTATTCCATCTTATTATTGTTGCTTTTTACCCCAACAATCTGGATCTCTAAAATCTTCGTTAATTATTTTATGACTAGTTTTATTCCATCTTATTATTGTTGCTTTTTAAACAATCTGGATATATAAAATCTTCGTTATTAGGATTATTTTATGACTAGTTTTATTCCATCTTATTATTGTTGCTTTTTACCCCAACAATCTGGATCTATAAAATCTTCGTTATTAGGATTATTTTATGACTAGTTTTATTCCATCTTATTATTGTTGCTTTTTTTCCACCCAACAATCTGGATCTATAAAATCTTCGTTATTAGGATTATTTTATGACTAGTTTTATTCCATCTTATTATTGTTGCTTTTTACCCCAACAATCTGGATCTATAAAATCTTCGTTATTAGGATTATTTTATGACTAGTTTTATTCCATCTTATTATTGTTGCTTTTTACCCCAACAATCTGGATCTATAAAATCTTCGTTATTAGGATTATTTTATGACTAGTTTTATTCCATCTTATTATTGTTGCTTTTTACCCCAACAATTGGATCTATAAAATTTCGTTATTAGGATTATTTTATGACTAGTTTTATTCCATCTTATTATTGTTGCTTTTTACCCCAACAATCTGGATCTATAAAATCTTCGTTATTAGGATTATTTTATGACTAGTTTTATTCCATCTTATTATTGTTGCTTTTACCCCAACAATCTGGATCTATAAAATCTTCGTTATTAGGATTATTTTATGACTAGTTTTATTCCATCTTATTATTGTTGCTTTTTACCCCAACAATCTGGATCTATAAAATCTTCGTTATTAGGATTATTTTATGACTAGTTTTATTCCATCTTATTATTGTTGCTTTTTTGCCCCAACAATCTGGATCTATAAAATCTTCGTTATTAGGATTATTTTATGACTAGTTTTATTCCATCTTATTATTGTTGCTTTTTACCCCAACAATCTGGATCTATAAAATCTTCGTTATTAGGATTATTTTATGATCCATATATTATTGTTGCTTTTTAAACAATCTGGATCTATAAAATCTTCGTTATTAGGATTATTTTATGACTAGTTTTATTCCATCTTATTATTGTTGCTTTTTACCCCAACAATCTGGATCTATAAAATCTTCGTTATTAGGATTATTTTATGACTAGTTTTATTCCATCTTATTATTGTTGCTTTTTACCCCAACAATCTGGATCTATAAAATCTTCGTTATTAGGATTATTTTATGACTAGTTTTATTCCATCTTATTATTGTTGCTTTTTACCCCAACAATCTGGATCTATAAAATCTTCGTTATTAGGATTATTTTATGACTAGTTTTATTCTCTCTGTATTATTGTTGCTTTTTATCCCAACAATCTGGCTCTATACACTCTTCGTTATTACTATTATTTTATTACTAGTTTTATTCCATCTCATTCAGGAGCACGAATCCCGTAAGCCATTAGCATCGTATGGACATCATATATACATCACTGACGCAGTAGTGGCATTTCCTGGCAACATGACACAACAATTTTTACCTTCTACCTGCATTACTTTGAATATTGCTGCCTCATTTGGTCTGGTGCTCTTTCTATATATTTAAAGATTCTTGAAAAAAAAGAAGTGATATTGAGGTTCTTCCATAAAGAATGAGCAATGTTATTAGTCCTGACCTGACATCTCGGCTTTAGTACCTTTCCCATCACTGTGATGTAGCTTCCCTGTGTATTTTCTATAAATACTTTATTGGTAATTGTTGTGATAAACTTTCCACGACGGTACCCAGGTTTATGAATTTAAGCGCAGTAATAGAGTGACGCCAAGGATTCATCATTTTACTGTCGGGTGCTAACAGTATCTTCTATCGCACTTCTCACTTGTGGAACTCTTTTTTCCGGTTTCTTGTATCCAAGTTGGAGTTGGACTTTTAAAAAAATAATCTTTTGTCTTGTTAGTTCTTGTTCTTTCATTTTCCTCTTTAATTAATAGTAGTTTTTCTCATATTCTCTAACACTCAGTAATGCCTTGCATCTTAGTGGCTTTATTTCCTTTCTTGGGGGTGAAATATTTTTCAAAAAAGAAAAGACAGATAACCACTAGGAGTCCAAACTTCTCTAGGCTGGTTTGAATTCAGAGTTTTCCTTCTCCTATACCGGTTAACAGTCAAGGCTATAGTACACAATCTGACCAGCTATTTATCCATAGCTTGGATTGAAAGGAGCAAACGTGCCACCTCTGGTTTCGAATTTCGAGTTGCCAGACTGCCCTGATATTTGCTGATAGATTTGTATTCCTGGGTATGACGATAAACTACATCTGGTAGCAAACCCTCTGGTCTGGTGATTGCAGATTTTGAGGAGCATGAAAACAATTCATAATTGCTTTTGTTCCCAGGCCCACCCAGACCCTAAGGTATAGCATCATTTATTGCCCTAGCTACAAGCAAAAGTGAACTCACAAACAAAAACAATATTTATTTATATTAAAATTACTAAAAATAGTTATTTATAACAAAATTACCAACAATATTTACTTATAGTAAAACTACCAACAATGCCTATTAATAGTAAAATTAAAACAATATCTATTTATAGTAAAATTACCAACAATACATTTTATAGTAAAATGACGAATAATACTTATTTATGTTAAAATTACAAGCAATACGTATTTATAGCAATCATTACCAACAATATATATTAATAGTAAAAATACCAAAAATAACTCATTATAATAAAATTAAAACAATATCTAATTATAACAAAATTACCAACGATATTTATTAATAGTAAAATGACCATC
Source organism: Acanthosepion pharaonis (assembly GCA_903632075.3). Taxonomy (NCBI): domain Eukaryota; kingdom Metazoa; phylum Mollusca; class Cephalopoda; order Sepiida; family Sepiidae; genus Acanthosepion; species Acanthosepion pharaonis. The sequence goes on along the minus strand of CAHIKZ030005442.1, from coordinate 1,246,115 downwards.
AGTAACTATTCATAGTAAAACTACTAACAGTGTAGCAAAATGATCGGCAATACATTTTATTTGCCTCAGGTCATCCCATATGTTCTGTCCGAATTTTAACTTTTTGTTAAAATGAACGAAATTTAAAGAGTATTTTATAATGTCTAATGGAGCTGGACATTATTTTTATGTTTAGATGCATTTAAACTGATCAAATTTTATTTCAGAGAACAATAAAATTAAATTTTGTTTGATTAAAACCCTGCTAACATGGAAGTACCCAAGAATCATTTGAGGCACATAATGCTTTATGAGTTCAAGAAAGGAAACTCAGCAGCCGAAGCGGCTAGAAACATTCACTCAGTTTATGGAGAGGAATGTGTGAATGAAAGAACTTGCAGAAAATGGTTTGCAAAATTCAGACGTGGCGATTTCACCCTTGAAGATGAAGATCAAACCGGACGTCCAGTTGAGTTTGATGAAAAATTTCTTGAAGCAGGCCTTGAAGAAAATCCTGCTTTATCAGTTGAGTAATTGGCAGTGGTTCTCAGTTCAAACGATACAATTGTTCATCATCTTCAACAACATGGAAAAGTTCCTAAACTTGGAAAATGGGTGCCTCATGAATGGTCTGAAAACAACCTCAAATCCCGAGTTGACATCTGCTCTTCGCTCCATTCTTGCCAACTTGTTTCACTCTTTTTGGATAGACTTGTGACTGACGACGAAAAATGGATCTTTTATCGAAATGTTAAGAGGCTTGGTATAGGGGAAGGACCCCAGCCACAGCCGAGAAGGGAACTTCATGGGCAAAAGGTTCTTCTTTCAATCTTGTGGGATCGCCAAGGAATAATCCACTTTGAATTCTTACCACTTAATGCAACAATTAATGCTCAAATATACTGTCAGCAATTAGAGCGTTTGAACCAAGCTTTGAGGAGAAAAAGACCTGCTCTAGTGAATCGAAAAGGGGTGATGTTTCATCAGGACAATGCGCGACCCCACACAGAAAGAATAACGTCACAAAAGATCGAAGAACTTGGTTGGGAGAAAATTCCTCATCCACTTTATTCTCCCGATCTTGCTCCTTCAGACTACCATTTGTTTCGTAGTTTACAGAATGATTTGGAAGAAACAGCTTTTGTAACACAGGAAGAAGTTAAAACTGACATTTGTGAGTTCTTAGAATCAAAGCCAAAAGAATTTTACAGTAATGGAATTAGTAAGCTTTTTAATAGATGGAAGGAAGTCATAGATAATCAGGGAAAATACATTGTTGATTGAATCTGTAATTAAATGTAACATTTGGTCACTTGTTTTCTTTATTCAAAATTCGGACAGAACTTATGGGATGACCTGATATTTAAAGGTGTTCAGTTGCGTTCAAAAGATATTGTGTTGAAACAATAAAATTATATTCAAAATATTTGGATTTCGGTATTAAATGACATATACGTTGATGTGCCGCTAAACAAAATCAATTTACCAATCCATAGGTTGGGAGGAAGAGATGAATTTATACCTTTTGCAAGCACGTCAGTAAATGTAATGAAGTCAAGTGGAATTCGAACTCAGCTATCACTTAGACATTTTTATGATAAAGGTTTTTTGCCAATATGCTCCTGATTAATATAACACATTTGATTATATTTAATTTTGATTATATATTTGAATTTTACGATGTATTTTTCTTCATTATTAATATAATTTTGTTCTTTAGATTTATTCCTTTTCACTATGTTTCTTTTTATAATCAACCTTCGGGCCACTTCACTTTTCATTTGAACTATATGTTTACATCATTTTTAACATTTGATATATATTCCACCACTTTCTCCTTTCTATCTGCTGATCATTACTTTCCGTGTGTATATATATATATATGTATATATATGTATATATATATTTATAAATTTCCCTAAGCGTGACAGTCATTTTCTCAAGTATGTCTCCATCTTTTTTCCGATCTCTCCCTTGTTGTTTCTTTGCTGAATGATCTTCGTATCTTACAGATATCGAGGCAAGAAAGAAGCAATGCAAAAGGCACGTCTTCCTGTCATTAATAGGAATTCACACAATTTATCCTTTAGACAAGCAGCAAAAGAAAAAAAAAACTCATACAATTCCCAGAGTAAATGATAAAAGTGTTAAATGAAGAGTAGGCCTAAAGGAACGCGAAATATTTCAAAGGACTTGTATTTTTATTAAGAAAAGGAAATAAAGCTTATCCAAAGGCGATTTCGGCATCTCTTCGAAAAGAAATAATGGAAGTTGATGAGCCGTTGAAATCGGCGAATATTACTCGTGTTTTATGATTTTCATTTTCTCTAAGCTTTTGCGTCGTCATTCAAGTGATGTTCTGCTATAATTGTTTAATTAAAATCAATGGGAATGAAGTGACATGGACTCTAAAAATGCCTGTATATTCCTTTCAGTTCTTAGATTTAAATTTTGTATTTGACTTCATAAGAAAGTGCATATATCTTTCCTTTTTTTTTTGTACTGAGCTAGATCTGAAGTCGCTTCTTCACCTATCATTGTGCATGAAACTTTCAGTATATATGCTACACCAGTGGTGAAAAAAATATGTATATTTACTAATTAAATACACACACACACACTCTCGCGCGCACACACAAACACACACACGTACACACACACACACACACACACACACACACACACACACACACACACACACACACATATATATATATATATATATATATATATATATAGCCACTCTCATTCGAGGGTACAGGTTTATTAGTGCGGCTAGCCAATCCCTATTGCAGACGGTTGGTCGGGCGCATTTGTGTTTACTCAACACCCACAGAGACAACCTGTAGTTTATACTGCAACTAGGCTGAGCAGACCTTCGTTACAGTTTCTGGGAAAGAGCGAGTTATGTAGCGCAATAAACAATATGAACAAAGTCAGCACGCTCAGGCCCTCGGTCACGATGACTTGTGACTTCGTGCTAGCATAATCTATCGATGGCACCCAAGTGTTCTGTCACTCTCTCTCTCCCCTCTCTCTCCCTCTCTTTATATATATATATATATATATATATATATATATATATATATATATATACACAACCAAATCATAAAAATAAAAGCTAAAACCCAAAATAAGCTAGAAGCGTAAAATATGAAATAAACTGATGGGTCATTGCCAAAGTTTGATAGAGTCTAAATATAATTTAATAGCATTATCAATACTAATATCTGCTATACAGGCTATCATCAATCATTGTGAGGAAGTCCTGAGTGTTTATTGTTCTTACAATAAACTCTGAATAGAGTAGAGGATTTTGCGCACACGTGTATGTGTGCAATATTAAATGAAATGCATTGACCACTGCAATTGTGTACCATTTTTATGTTTTCGGTATAATATCCTAAAATAAATAATATTGCTCCATTCTGTATTGAGCTCTTTGTTAAATTAAACGTTACGAAGTTCGAAATTGTACTCTATTCGTTCTTGGCACACGGTGACGAAGACGTAACTAACTAGACTCAATATAGCGCAGCTTTGACTAAAATCTTTAGTATAACTTATACTTAACCAAACGAAGTGTGCCCCCAAAAGTCACGCTTTTTCCCAAACCGTTCCCTCCAGAACATTAGACGCCGATTCATATATATATATATATATATATATATATATATATATATATATATATATATTTATGCATATATATATATATATATATATATATACTAGCAGACTTCATAAATGTAATATATATATATATATATATATATATATATATACTAGCAGACTTCATAAAAAATATATATATATATATATATATATATATATATATATACTACTTCATAAGCATATATATATATATATATATATATATATATATATATATATATAGCAGACTTCATAATATATATATATATATATATATATATATATATATACTAGCAGACTTCAAGCATATATATATATATATATATATATATATATATATATATATATAGCAGACTTCATAAGCATATATATATATATATATATATATATATATATACTAACAACTTCATAAGCATATATATATATATATATATATATATATATATATATAGCAGACTTCGCAAGCTCGCTATCGCATCGCAAATTAAGTTATATTCACTACTTGAAATCTTTGAACAAAAAACTTTCAATGAATATTTCATTCATAAATTGGCTTGTTATAGTTAAGAAAAGTTTTACAAATAGATGCCAACTTGTTGAAGGCCAAGTAAAATGCAAATTTCAAACACTTTTCTGCAGAAGTATTTTTGATATGAAAATCAAAACCATCGAATAAAAACAAAGAATAAAGGATAGTGAATTAATGAAGTAATCGTTTATTTTAAATCAATATGCAAATTACTTAAGCCTGATATTGCCCAGAGGTAGAAAATATATAAAACAGATATTGAGCATTCTGCGTGAAAATTACTGTAACTTATATTTTGCTGGCTTATGTCCGAAGGTATCCCCCAGACGAGGCTCTGTCGGAGGGCGGAGTCTCGTCTCGGGAAACTGACTCCGTTTTTATGTGGTCTATAGGGAATTTTTCCCCGAACCTACGGGCTCGGTAACAGTCTTTAAACTCGGCTTTGTGCCACATCTTGCTGCTTGGGGCAGCGGTTAAATACTTATTGTAAAGTATGAGCACCTCGGCATGGTGTAATGGTTAGCAAGCTTGTTTTGCTAGAAAAATTACGACTGAGTAGTGAGTTTGATCCTCACTGGGCTTTGTGTCACATTTAAGGTACGCTTAGAAAATCATTGGGGAACTGTAGCATAGATTGTTCAAACTCTCGAACTCTCTGCCTCGGCAGAGAGGAGCTTGGGCGGGGTTTCGTCCGGGGGTAGAGATAGACAGTTGTGGCACCATGCATCCAGGCGATTTGAAAGAAAGAAAAAGAAGAAAGGGAGGAAGAAGTAATGCGAGACGGATCATAGGCGAACACACACACACGGCTTAAGAGGCAAAAAGAAAGAAAAGGGTTGTTTTGGATAAGTGGCAAATGCCGAAAGGAGTGTCTTTACAATGACAATGAGATTGAGTGGGTAGGGAAGTGTTATCTAAACTATTGGTACGAGAAAGCATCTTACTATCAAAATTAAAAGGCCACCTGCGAGCAAGCATTGACCGATTTCCCCACTTGTCCGCGCGAATGGAATTGTGTTATCAAGAAATGTTAACCAAAGAAAGTCCACTTGAAAAAGTTAGATTTTGATAATTGATAATTAGCTGGGTATGGAAAATTAAAATCCCACACAAGTAGTCTCACTAGTTAAGCTCTTTTCGACAAAACAGACTTTTGCCCTGCGATAATAAAAATTTTGTTATCAGACACATAAACCGAAGGAAAATGAATGGAATAAGAAATGTTTTTTATTGCTGCCTCGGAGACGTCAGACTGGCTGAGAACTTGGAGAAAATTCCTTTCTTAGACCATGTCGGAAACTCCAGCCGTCTGATGCATTACCGATAAACTGCTTGACAAACGCCACGTGTTGAACAAAGAGTTGTCACATTATCCGTTCATGATAACGGCGATTTGAAAGAAAGAAAAAGAGAAAGAGGAGAGATCATTAATTTCTTTAGTTAAACAAGGTATTTCTTTTCCAAAACAAAGCCGCGGGTTGTTCACGCCCGACTAAGACGTCATTGGCCAAGTGGTGATCACATGACACACGAAGGAGGAGGAAAGATACCCGACCAAGACCTCATTGGCCGACAGTGGTCACGTGACGCACGAAGAAGACTGTCGACGCCCCCATCCAGAGTATAAGTATGAAAAGCCGCTACGAAGAAGTGGGGAGGGCAGTTCACGCCCCTCAGAAGCATGGTGAGAAAGTGGGAGTGAGAAAAAAGTTACCAAAAATGGAAAAGAGTGGAAAATCCCTAACCAAAAATAAAAGAGGTGGATATGTATTTAGAATTATCGAGGAACTCCCCGACGCCAACAGACCCAACCCGGTTTTTGACGGCGTCAATAAAAACGAGGCCCCAACAGGCAGAAATCAGTTCGTTCGGACCCTGGCGGGCAGAAGACAGTTCAGCCCCGGACGGCAGAGATGAGTGTCCAGTAGTTCGCGCCCCGACGGCAGAGATGAGTGCCCAGTAGTTCGAGCCCTGACGGCTGAGATGAGTGTCCAATAGTTCGGACCCTGACGGGCAGAAGACAGTTCGTTCGGACCCTGACGGACAGAAGACAGTTCGTTCGGCCCTGGCAGCAGAGATGATAGATCAAGATAGCTGACCAAGATTCACGCAAAATTTTGGACTACTCTTCAACCAAGAACAATTATTTTGAAGAGCGACTTAGAACCAGACTACAGAAATAAGTTTTTCGACTTTCGTCCAAAGACACACCGAAACACAAATTTCTTAGAGAGCAGACCACTTGAAGCGTTAAAACTTGCCTAGCGGAAGCGACGTGTCCAAATCCACAGAACGGGTCGGGAGATAGATGCAGTCCTATGTATCGAACAACTAGACATAAAGTTTGTTACCTTTTTCTTTGATACTTTGAACTTTTTGAGTTTTCATTTTATTTCCTTTTATGCATATTTGTGTGTTATCACCCCAGTTGAACTCAATTTGCATTACGGCCCCAAGCCCTGTTTGATCTCGTCTGTCTGAGATCAATTCACAACGTGGGTAGGCAGACTGGAGATCAGTGCAGTTACCTTGGTAACCAGGCGTTGGAAGCGAGTTGGGAACGGCGAGGCTGATATCAAATCTAACCAGATTCCCACCCGAATCACCAAAAGGTTAGAACGTCACATTTGGGTGCCGCGACTGATACCAAGCCAGTTGGTCGTCACAGTACGAGACAACACGACTGACGCGACAGGCGAACGTCACGTTTGGAGCAGCGACACCCGGACGGAGCAGCGAGGAGCGAACAGCTGGCGCCGCGGCGAAGACGTCACAATTGGTGCTGTTTAGGGACGTCACAACTGGTGTTGTGACCGGGATAGGACCCTGGAACGGCCACGTCCCAACTGGCGCCGTGGTAGATCAGGATAGAACGTCACAGTTGGCGCTGCGACCGGGGAACGACGTCACACAGTCCCTGAACCCGTTTAAGTGTTTTCTAAGTGAATATTTTTGGTCGAGCCCACGGGATCGGAAAACGCACGCTAAATTCGGCCTTGTGCCACATAGATCCCTCGTGGAGGTGGGGCTGTTAAATATTAAAATTATTGTAAATTTATTTACTTAGTTAACTTTTACGTTCCTCTAAATCTTCAAATATTCAATGTATAACTAATTTCTATTTTCCCATCTTTACATCATATTAAATTTATCTTTCAATTGTCCCCTGATTTGTCACCCATGAAATAAAAAATAATTGTTTGTACGGAAAATAAGGAACTACATTCATCAAATCTTCTTTAAATTAAATGGCAACAGAAGAATTATCGTTGAACTTTTAGAAGGTAAGATAACCCATTAATTCAATGCTTAAATGCAGCGATCAATTTTGATGTATTCTGTAGTTTATTGATGCCTATCGCATTGACTCCTCCCTAGCTATTGTAATGATAGCCAAACAAGGAGTCCTCCACATAAATAATAATATAATGAAACATGCACTGCAATTCTGCATACAAAAGTAAAATAAGAGTTACACCTCTTGAATCATGAAATCCACGATAATGGCTAGTATAATGTATTAATATATATATTTAACCTCGCATAATCTGGCAACAGTGAATCTGAGCTCAACGAAAATCTTTCCCTACGCCTAATATTTCTCGGGCTTTTGAATGAGCTAAGAATCATTGGACCACTAGGAGCAGAGGAGTTGCTTTGACACGCACACGCACAAACACACGTACGTACACTTTTACTTTATATATATATATATATATATATATATATATATATATATATATATATATATATATATAGATAGATAGATAGATGTAGACAGTTTGGGTATAATGAACAATATTGCGTAGTGACTGTTTCACGCTTCATTGTGATGTTCCGGGTGAGACATCTATAAACATCTATCTCTGTTACTGACTCCACTTACCGTATAATTATCGCAAATCACTAATCTCGATAAATAGATGTTTCCATGTCTTGACCACCTACTGCAACTTAAACTCAGCTCAGAAGTCAAGTGAAACTCATACATACAATCCATCGCTAAAAATACTGGGAATTGCCTGTTCTCCAATAACTATCTCACATCTCCTGCTATCATCTACCTTTAACAGAGCCAGTTCAGGACGGACATGGTGCACTGTTCTCATATATAGGCAGGAGTTGCTCAGTTGATATAGTGTTTAAAAGCATCGCGTCCTTGCGTGAGAGGAAGTATTTTTCACCGTACAAACCCTTTCTCACAGACAAGACATCGCAAGTCTCTCGATGTTTCATCGCTATTTCCATGGTGAGTGTTCCGACGAACTAATTTGTTTTATTTCCACCAGTTCTAATCATAACGGCTAGCACTCGCCATGTCACCCACATTGAGACGAACTACCCTCCTTCCACTCCAGCAGTTTCTTCGTCCAAGCCACTGGTCAGTATTACCGACTTTCAAGTGGACGCTTCCCCGATCGCTACAACGTTAACCAGCACAAGTTAACCGTTATCTTTCCTTCCCATCTGCATAAACTGTACATATTACTTTGTAACCCTTTACCTCGAGTGGCTCGCGGGCCTTGTAGAGGGTGAACCTCAGTGTAAGAAAAAATACGAATCATGACATTCTACCAAATGCCCCCACAAAATAAAAAAAACACTAAATTTTAGATTTACTATATGATGAAAAAATTAACTAACATATAAAAAGTATATTTTCTTTAGTTTGAACCGCACATCTAACATGTGTGTTTTTGTTCTGTTTTAAGCTACTAAAAGTATATCCTTTGTTTTTGTTTCAAATTATCGCAAAAATATTCCAACAATTAAGTAAGTCAGTTATGTGCCATGCGTGCTACACGCTTAGGTGATCATGTATCTTTCGCAGTAGGTTGCCATTTCATTCTGCGGTAAATCAATTGCAATCCAAGCATATAGAACCAGGTCTTTGTATTTACCCATATCTGGGGTTGGGGGGGACGCTATCCATTAATCTATCGTGCCTCCTTTAAACTGTACCAAATTTCCTGTTTTTTGTTTCTTGTGTGGGGCAGTCTATAGTAGGAAGCGACAAATGGAAATATGTCAAAAATACCCAAAAGACAAATTACAAAAGCTAAAATCACCCCAGACAACACTCGTACTAGGGTCGTGATGGATATTGAGGAAGGTGCGATATATTTAAAATGCATGCTGCCACTTGATCCCAAGAAATAACACGCCTCGTATGAAGATAACAAATAAATGAATAATGGTGAATAAAATAAATAATGAAAACCATTCATATTTGATTAATTCAATTTTAATTCATGTAGTCGTTGTTCAGCCTTAAAATCATTAGCCGGTACCGGACGAATATGAAATATGCTACCAATCGGTCGGTTCAAAATATGCAATATGCAATCAATCTGTCGGTTCATAATATGCAATATGCAACAAATCGGTTGGATCAAAAATATGTAATCTGCAACAAATCGGTTTGTTCAAAAATATGTAATCTGCAACAAATCTGTTGGCTGAAAAATATGTAATCTGCAAAAATTGATTGGCTGAAAAATATGTAATCTGCAACAAATCGGTTGACTCAAAAATATGTAATATGCAACCAATCGGTTGGATCAAAAATATGTAATAAGCAAGAAATCAGTTGGCTCAAAAATGTGTAATATGCATCCAATCGGTTGGCTCAAAAATATGAATTATGCAACAAATTGGTTGACTAAAAAATATGCAATATGCACCCAATGGGTTTGCTTGAAAATATGCAATATGCAACAAATCGGTTGGCGGAAAGATATGCAATATGGGCCAAATCGGTTTGCTCAAAATTATGCAATATGCAACAAAACGGTAGGCTAAAAAATTATGCAACCAATCGGTTGGTTGAAAAATATGCAATATGCACCCAATCAGTTGGCTCAAAAGTACGTAGCCTTATTCAGTCGTTGGTGATTTAATTGGTGATTTAGTTTCAACATGATTGAACATATTTCCGAGAAACGGATCTTTCTAGGAGAATCATGTTTGGATTGCGAATGACAAATATTAAAAAAATGGAAAACGAAGGAAAATAAAAGCTTTTGGGGTCATTTGATGTACTTTTTTTTTGTTTTTTTGGAAAAGAAAAATCGTTATATAAACAAAACAAAAAGCCATTTACCATTTATGGAGATGATGCCATACCTCAGGTTGTTGTTCATGAGTAGTTCTCTTGTTTCAGGAGTGTAATTTCTGCATTGATTTCGAAGAATTTCATTAATTGACCGTATGGAGAAACAGTAATTTCTGTGAATAAATTTACGTGAGAGCCTATTTAATTCTTAATCATAGTTTCTGATATATTTAACTTTCTGCTATCTTCCTGAAAATGTGACAGAAATTATTTTAATATAAATGATTTCGTCGCCAAGCCTCAGAAAGATGGAATCGATCAATGATGTTTGTCTATTTTGCTAGTTAATTTCCGGAGCTCGCTAGAAGTATCTATCTATCTATCTATCTATCTATCTATCTATCTATATATATATATATATATATATATATATATATATATATATATATATATTGAACAATAAGAAAATAAAAAATTAAAACATTAAAATCATTAGACACACTGGGTTGTAGATTAATATTTTTTCGTTTTTTTATTATTACTATTCCATTTAGATTCCTCGACTAGTTTCGACCGAAATGGCCATCATCGGGAGGAGAAATATTTCTGCTTGCTGTTGGCAGTGAACTACAGAAATGAATGTCTTTTGTTGGAGAAAATGAACTTTTGTCTGTAGTTTTCATTTGTTTTTTTTATTTATTTATCTTTTTCACATGAATCTTTTAACATTCCTTGTGTTGGTCAAACAGTCTCTTTTAAGTTGTTATTTGAGATAAGAACTGATATATATATATATATATATATATATATATATATATATATATATATATATATATATGTGTGTGTGTGTGTGTGTGTGTGTGTGTGTGTGTGTGTGTGTGTATCGATATATGGTAAATTACCATATATCGTTCTGTTTGTTTTTCTTATTCACTTGGAATGTTATGTTGTCTTTTTATTATTGTCATTATTTATTTAGGGAAATTAATGTTTCAAAATTTATTAAGAAAAATATTTGAATACATAATTCATATTGAACTCAGTTCTAAATCGTTAAGAATTATAATTGTTGTTTTAACGAAATATTCAAATTGTTATTAATGAAACCTTTATTTTTGATAATACCGACATGTAAGCAGCGGATGGGAAAGGATTTTATAGAACCGTGATTTGAACGTCTTTTTTATTTGTTCGCCATTGTTCCTTTCCTTCTCAGGGTAAAATCCCCAGAAACTGTAACGAAGGTCTGCTCAGCCTAGTTGCAGTATAAACTACAGGTTGTCTCTGTGGGTGTTGAGAAAACACAAATGCGCCAGACCAACCGTCTGCAATAGGGATTGGCTAGCCGCCCTAATAAACATGTATCCTCGAATGCGAGTGGCTAGCTATACATACATACACACACACACACACACCGAAATGCATACATATATATATATATATATATATATATATATATATATATATATATATATATATATATATATAAATATATATTACGATAAACGTGCAATCAATTTACAAATACATGAATTATTAATGCAAGGTTAATGATTTAAATGGCGAGACATCCATCAAAACAATAAATGGAAAAACCTCCGTATCCGTAATGAAATTTAAATAAACTTCTACCGTATTAGTTCTTATTTTTACTATCCTGTTCCTACAGACATCTTCAGGTATAGAATAGATGTTGTTCTTGTTTTTCTCTCTTAAACAAGAGGACAACGAAAATATATTTGTTGTCTCCGAAATAGAAAATAGTTATTGTTTTTGAGCAAAACGCTCATTTCGGATACCGGCTGGTATTCTACCAAAATAAAAATGAGATGAAATGATCCCTGGAGTTTCCAAGGAGCATTTTGCGGGAAGAAGCTTCTGCCGGAACCTACATTACATCAATGGATTCTTATTCTTAGCCGTGAACTGGTTGAATTATTGACTGTAGTTCACCTGAACACTTTTCAATGAAATAGCGAGAGAAATGTTTTGTAAGATAGAAAGCAATTTATCACCCACAGGGCCGCGTAGACGCCTTTAAACTTTATCAGATGTTGATATTCTGAAAATTAGATGTTGGTTAATTGGTTTTTTGCTTTAGCTCATATCAACAACTATATGGGTATTTACTCCCAATAAATAAATAATTTGCACATCATTTTATGGCTTCAACTAAATATAACTTGAATAAGAAATTGGACAAATATATTTTATTATAAAATAATAAAACAGTATTTTATGGAAAGGAAAACTAAATCGGTTGTTACAATTAATTGTATCCGAAATAATTGCTATTAAGACCAGAATGATAAATGAGTTATCTCTGCGTGATCTGTCACCTGTATTTCATAATGATGGTTAATTTACCTCGTTCTTGTTTAGAAGCTTATCAACAAAATAAAATACGAATGGGTTGCTTGGCATTTGGATCTTAGCCAAAATCTTAAAGACTGTTTCAACACCATTTTGAAATAGCGATTGAACGGCGTGAAGCAAAGTTTAGAACAGAATTTCAAGACAGACAGCAACTACACCCAAAGGCCAATTAGTTGGTCATTTTATTAAATGTAAAACTTCTGCCCATATATGGCAGCAGGATCATCTGTCATAATATATAATGATGGTTAATTGGGTGTTCTTGTTTAGCGGCTTATCAACAAAATATATGGGTTATTTAGTGCCAAAATCTAAATAATTTGAACACCATTTTATAGCTTCAACTAAATATATTTAGAACGAAATTTCATGCCTTCAACTGCTAAAATCTATAGTTGGTCATTTTATTATAAATATGTATTGTTGGTCATGTGATAATATATAAGCTGGTATTTTTACTATAAATATATATTGTAGTTGTACACATTAATAGTGATTATAGCGATCAGGGATGAATCCACTAAGGAGTCAGTCCCACAATACGAGACTGTTCGAGTGAAATTTACCAATTTGATTTGTGGCCATTAATTTGTGTGACATGGCGGTTCATACACGTGACGGTTCGTCTGAACACGTGACATGAAAATAGTAATAGAACAGCGAAAGTATCTCGAAGTTTCATCCAAGCGAAAGATTTTGTACATTGAACAATATGTATGTATATTGTATACTAATGTTTATACAGTTGAGGAGGCATGGTGGGGTAATGGATAGCGGCTCGGATTGAGGAATCTGAGACGAGTTCGAATTCCAATCGGATCTATTACTTACGTGCTAATACCCTTGGGAAATATATGAATCCTCTTCTTCTCCACCCTCTACAACTATGAATAAATAGTAGGACAGACCGACTTGGTAACTGATCTACCCCTTAAAGAAATTGCAACCTACTGCGGGAAAAAATCTGCCTCGTCAGTCATGTATCATGATCGCTAAGGCGTGTATCACTGACTGATATTCACTTACGTGCTAATACCCTTAGGAAAGGTATGAATCCCATTCTTCTCCCCACATGGCTACATTGCAGGACAGACTGGGTTCTATAGCCTTGGATGGCAACTGGTCTACGGCTGAAAGAAATGGCAACCTTCTGCGGGAAAAAAATCTGCCTCGTCAGTCATGTATCAAAAGATACACGATCGCTTACGCGTGTAGTACGTATGCCACATAACTGACTGTTCACTAGCCTCAAGAGTCCCTCAAGCTAGAAGGTTAGTGAACTAGTACGTATTATGAAGTTATGCAGGACAGGTTACCGTTAACACTGGAGTCGAAGAAGCTAACATCGTATTGATCACAAAGCATATTACAGGGAGTCTGTTACACAAAGTAACAGTTTCAGAGGAAAAGGTGTCTGAGTAAAACTTCTTTTTTTTACGAATAGAATACGAACGAAATAAAGCTGAGTTGATCTTTGTGTGCGTCATAGTGGGTCCTAGCCGTATTGTTCTGGATTCGTTGAACTAAGGAATGTAGTTTCGTTCCGACATGTACCATCCCTTCTTAACTCTGTCATGGTTGGAAATTAAAAGATCGGAAAGATCGTCCCAATATTTGTCATGGAAACAGCGGTCGGATAGGAAATGTCTGCGATTCTTCGACTGCACTTATATGTAGGTGGAAATAATTCATCACCCGCAAGGCTGCGTAATCGCATTTGATCTCTGTAAAGATCAGCCATCACCTGGTCAGATATTACATCAATCCTCCTGTTTCTTTTCTGATCTGACGCTTTTATACATAATTCATGTCAGAAAGAGTCATCTACTTTGTGAAACCATAAAAGGAGTCGTTGTCTTAGAAATAGATAAAATACATAAGTTTTATTTGAGGTCTCGCCTCAAACTTGTGACCCACCAGTCGTGTAAAAGAAGCTAACTCATTGTAAATGCAACAGTTTGTTATGACTAGAGAAAATTCAGTATCTATTGATAAATAAACGATATTTTAGCAATAATGTCGGAAGATCTGGCAGGAATGTCGTAGACGAGCACCCACCAGAAATGACGTTCTACAGAATGATGCTGAGGATACTGCGAACCGAATAAGTGCATAGCGATGAAATTTTAGATAAAATGAAAACGAAAAGGAAACTAATAATTATTACCAGAAAGAGTCAGTTGAGATTCCTGGGGTATATAAGGAAAGACGGCTTGGAAAATCTGATACTCCCTGGGCAGATAAAGGAAAAGAGGGACAAAGGAATACAGACTTGATGAGTTAGAGTCAATAGATGTCGGAACAGGGCTTGGGAGAAATAACAGACGGACAATGTTTATTAAAAGCTACAAAGTACAGGACGTTGTGAAAAGCCATGATCGCCTACGTCTTGAAGAGGCACTGCACATACCAAAGAATCGATTAACAATAAATAAAAAACAAAACAGAATAATTTTAACCATACTCTGTAGTAAAAAAAATCTATAAGAGAAGTTTCCCTCTTTTCCTACGCCTAAGTAAAACATTAGAGGTTTCTCATAAAGGAAGCAATTTACGGCTTCTTGTAGGAAGATCCGGACAACGAGCTTCGATACATTTCCAAGAAAAAAACTTTGGTAATTGTTTATTTCTTACGTTGACGTCGTGTAAAGGAAGGTAAGTGGAAGCGGAATCAGCTGAGGTAAATCTCTGTACATATATATATATATATATATATATATATATATATATATATTATCAAATTTTTATCACTGCTAGAATATAGGTAATAAAATTTATATATATATATATATATATATATATATATATATATATATATATTTAATAAAATATATATATATATATATATATATATATATATATATATATATATATATATATAAATATATATATATATATATATATATATATATATATATATATATATATATATATATATATATATATATATATATATATATATATATTATTTTATTACCTATATTCTAGCAGTGATAAAAATTCCAGGATAATACAATTTGTAAATAAAAATATATTTGGACAAACCGATATCAGGCAAAAAATCGGTAAAAAAAAATAATAAAAGACTAAAGAGAACCGTGTTGGTCGAAAATAATCAATCAACACCGCAGTGCGTAGTCAAATGAAAAGACATTGACCGAATAAAACCAAGGAAAAACATAAAACTACCTAATACCCCAAGTAGGGGAAGATCTAAAAAACCTAGTGAGCCAGAACCTACCTACCTACCAAGGTTTCCCTTAACGGCCATTGTTGGTAGGTTCTGGCTCACTAGGTTTTTTAGAATCTTTATCTGGCTCACTAGGTTTTAAGATATTTATATATATATATATATATATATATATATATATATATATATATATAGTCTAACCCGGATATACGAGAGTTGTCGGGTCTCTTACATCCGGGTTTCTCTTATATCGGGGTTTGGTCTATTTTATATACATTAATACAGGCTCTAATTTGGGACCAGAGAAAATCTCTTATATCCCGGTTTCTCTTATATCCGGGTTACTTATATCCGGTTATACTAATAAAAATTAAAAAAGACATTTTTTATGTGTATACGTTCTTTTTATAGATAGAAATATTTAAGTAAATGCTCTGTTTATAATAAACAGTATTAACGACATTTAACGGGCTGAATGTCCGAGAAATTGTCTTAGAAAATATATGTCCTCCGACAGAAATCGAACCTGTATCCTATCCGGAATCTATCATATAGCATGGCATGCGTTTACCAATTGAGCTACAGGTGAGCGTTTCGGTTAGAAAGGTCCGTAAGCTCAAGGGTAGCATTTTTCTGTTTTTAAACTACAATTCTCCATGATTTTCTCTCATTCATTCATATCTGCTCAATGCGTATCCAAATGTAAACAAATGACGTCACACATTATGAAATGGACAAAGTCCGACAATTATTTTAAGACATTTTTTATGCTTATACGCTCTTTTTTTTTTTTTTTTTTTAATTAACTCTGAGTGCTGGTGGTAATAAAACAGTACTCGCTTTGTGAAAACACAGCTATAATTTATAATACAAATAGATATACAGTTCTCCAGTGACAAATCCCCATTTAAATCCTTGAGGATGGCGAATTTGCGTTTCAAATAAAATAAGACAAAAGGAAAACCGACATCTTTTTTTGTTTCATTTTCCTGTATTTTTATCGAGCAAATAGAGGAACATTAGTTAGCAAAATACGAAGTAAGCCTGACTACACACGCTATATATGCGTACATATCGAAAGTTTAAATTTACACATCACCCTAACAGGTCCGAAACACAGTAAATTAAAAAAAAAATTACATACAAACAACGTCATGGAAAAAGGAATTATTTTTACTTATAATTGGAATTTCATGTTAATCTTGCTAGCCTCGAAGCAAGGGTCATTGAGTAAAAAGTGTGTCAGATTCTAAATATGTCTTCATTTCAGGGACCAAATTCTCCGGGTTGGAAGGGTTAGGGAGACAACAAACAAAGACGAAGCCACTTTGAGGAGGGACTTTAATGAGATGCTACAGTGACACACACTCATTTAAACCCTTGAGAATGGCAACTTTGCGTTTCAAGTAAAATAAGACAAAAAGGAAAATAAATAACATATTCACTCTAACTCTCTCAGACACATATGCTCCAATCTTTACCTCCCATTCTCATGACAGATCTCCCACAAGTTCCCAGCATCGTCTCTACAAGTCATCCCAACCTATAAACGATCCGTTTTTGCTAGACAAACAGCCCCTGCCGTTAGATAGTTCTCTGAACATGCACCTGTGTTTGTTGTGGTTACTCTATGATGCCATTTCGTACGGAAGGTCATAACAGCGATAAATATCTTATAAGAGAAATGTTCTAGTGCATAATATAGTTAATTGCTATGTGGGGAGTTTCACAACACGTAATTTAATGCCATGCATTATAAAAAGATAATAAAGTAAAATTTTGAGCAGGTATCTATCTATCTATCTATCTATCTATCTATCTATCTATCTATATAATAGCTTAATCGCAGTACCATCTATATCGATTGAGAGAGACCGAACGAGAAAGAGAGATAGAGAGAGAGAAACTGACATGATAATGTGATTGAGCTATTTATATAAATTAATTTATTGTTATTAATTTTCAAAGCTTTTTACCGAGCAAATAGAGTCCCACTAGTTTTCGAAAGTAAGCCAGATTACACACGGTATATATGCCTACATGTCGAAAATTTAAATTTACACATTAACCTAACAGGTCCAAAAATTAAAAAGCTACATGCAACTAATATTATGGAAAAATCCATTCTTAATTCTTACAATTGGAATTCGGTAGCATCTCTGAAGGACGTCTACCGATGTTTTATAGACTACGCAAAGGCGTTCGACAAAGTACACCACAAAGATCAGAAGGAACTGCTCAGCAACCTTGATATATTTGGAAAAGATATTAAAATGATCAAGAACCTACACTGGCAGCAAACGGCCTGCATGCGGATAGAGAATAAATTCAGCAAATGTATTAAAATACAAAGGGGCGTAAAGCAAGGGTGTCTTCTCACCGGACCTAATCAAACTATACAGCAATAGGCAATTCTGAGGGAAATGGATATGCTACCGGAATGCATGATTGTCGGCCACAATTTTAAGATGTACAGATGACACAGTGCTGATAGCAGACAAAGAAAATAAATTACAAAACCTCCTAGAGAAGGTAGCGAAGGAGAGCAAGAAGAAAGGACTAAGCATAAACTAAATGACAGAATGCATGGTCATCAGCAAAAAGGATGAGCTCGAAATGCGATTTGCAGGTCGGGGACACTTAAACAAGTGTAGAAATTTAAATATCTGGGATGTGTTCTGACTGTAAGTGCGACGCTGAGATCCGAAAATGTATTGAGATCGTTAATGACGTATTCAAAAAGCTAGGCAGAGTATTACGAAATAGGAGGATTTCTTTGGTAACAAAGAAAAGAGTACTGAACTGCTACGTGATATATGACCACCTTTACGGCAACCAATTTTGGACGGTCTACTCAGAGATGAAGAAGTGAGTCGAGGCAACGAAGATACGGTTCTACAGAAGGATGCTAGGGATATCATGGATCGATCGTGAGAGGATGCAAACAAAGAGGAAGCTTATACTTAACATCAGGGCGAATAGAAGGAAAGAGAGACAAGGGAAAGCAACATGTAACATAGAAATCGGGGTTGAAGGAAGTGGATGACAGAGCAGTGTGTGGTGTATGGGAGAAGTAGCCAAAGAACAAAACTTATTGAGAGCTATAAAGGATAGGGAAAAGTGGAGAGCCACGGTCGCCTACGTACTGAAGGGATACGACACATAAAAGAAGAAGAATAAATATATACTTTTCCTCACCGTTAGCACAATGAAATGAAATGAAATCATTAGGTGCGGACTTAAAACAATTTTCAACGCACTCCTAACTTCATAGAGGTGATCAAGACAATAAAAAAAAATTCACTTGAAGATGGAACAGTGCTTGGTACTTTAAATCAATTTAATTCAAATAATTATATTGAAGTTTTCGGCTTTTGTTTTGAAACATGAGAACTCTTATGTAGCGTGTTGGAATCATATTTTTAAATAAATAATTATATTTATGCTCTACTTTTGAATCGAGCACTATTTTTTAAAAAATAATAACAAAAATACTAAAGAACTTTGGATTATTTACCTAACGAGTTCTTTCCTATATTCTATACATTTTTACACACACACACACACACACACACACACACACACACACACACACACATATATATATATATATATATATATATATATATATGTGTGTGTGTGTGTGTGTGTGTGTACAGAGAGAGAGAGAGAGAGAGAGAGAGAAGAAAGAGAGGAATACGGATAGGAATCCGACAAAATTATAGGATAAAGAACAAGTAGGAAATTTATCTTGGCCTCTGACGAAGCTTTAAAGAAGTGAAACATGTTAGATTAAGATCTATTTCCGACTTGTTCTTTATTATCCTATATATATATATATATATATATATATCTCCTCAAGACAATGAATTGTATCTTCCCCTAAAATTTTATAGTATAAAATTTCTAGGTTCATATATATATATATATATATATATATATATATATGAACCTAGAAATTTTATAGTATTGAGGAGATCCTAAATTCATTGTCTTTTTGGCAAAAGAGTTTGATGCCATCCATGTAGAATAGGTAATTAAAAACGATGCCATCCATGTAGAATAGGTAATTAAAAACGTTTCATATATATTTCATATATATATATATATATATATATATATATATATATATGTGTGTGGGATTAATAGAAATATAAAATAAATAAAATATAAATTCGTCATATTGATAAATATTTTAATCGCTCGATCCACTCATCAGAAGGTTTCACTAATTAACTATCATTTTTATTTGATTGTTAACATTTTTACTAAGTTTGGTGTAATTTATTTATGAGCTAGATATTTATGCTATGTTGATTTTTCCTCTTTTTCTTTGTGTGTGCGTGTTTATGCTCATTATTATCAAATGTCATTGTTATTGCTCCTATGTGTGTGTGTTTTCGTGTATCTGTCTGTGTGTGTGTATGTGTGTGTATATGTGTTATGCGTGTATTTATCTTCACAAGTACATATACATATGTACACATTGGTAGATTCCGAACGGATTTCAAGAAGTTTTACCGGGAAATTTGAATTAGAAGTCAAAGTACCACCATCTATTGAAGAAGTGCAACCAATTTAGGAGAATATTTGGAGCAACCCGTCGGAATATAATCCCAATCCTCAGTGAATCAACCGAGACGAAGAAAGAACAAAGGATAAACCCGTGTAAAAACTGACATATATAATCCAGAATAACTTTAAGCAAGGTCTAATAAATTTCCATAAATGTCAACGTACCATGAAATGATACGGTATCCAACTTTTCGATCTATCATTTGTCATCAGTCAATAAATCCCTTGCGCAAACTTTATCAATGCAAATTTAGAACCCTCAGTGAAATCCCAGAATGGATCATGGAAGGTGTTACATATCACCTACCAAAAACGGGTGAAACAGATCATCTGAAAAATTATAGGTCAATAACTTGTCTGTCCACCACGTATAAATTGATCACGTCTGTCTTGATGAATGGTACTTACTCTTTTCTCTTTGAAAATAATTTTCTTCTGTGTAACAGGAGGAGTGTTAAAGTGGTTCCTATCTTTGTAAAGATCAACTACTAATAAATAAAATGATCCTGGAAAATTGCATTGAAAGAGGTAGAAACCTCAGCACAGCTTGGATAGATTACCATAAAGCCTTTGATAGTGTGCCACACACTTGGATAGTTAAGGCTTTCGAAATGTACAAAGTAAATTTCCTTAAATATAGCATGGAACTCTAGACAACCATATCGTACCTAGATCACATCAGATTTGCAGCCACTTCCAGTTGTTTGAATATCTGACGAAGAATTCACCAAGGAAAATCCATGTCGCCCTTTCTGTTATGTCTACTCTTAATTCTTCTTTCGCATGAACTAAATAGAAATAACTATGGATACAAATTCAAAAAGAACGTTTTTAATTACCTATTCGACATGGATGACATCAAACTCTTTGCCAAAGAAGACAATGAGTTGTAGGATCTCCTCAATACTGTAAAATGTTTTAGTGATGAAATCGTCATGGATTTCGGATTAGATAAATGTGCAAAAGTAACATTAAGCAAAGGAGAATTACAGGATCACACACAATCGATCTAGATTTTATCAAAAACATTAGGAAATTAGAACAAGAAGAAACCTATAAACAGCTAGGAGTCTGTGAAGGAAATGGAATTTCCCAAGAAATATGAAGGAAAAAAAATAAAAAAAGAATAATCCAGGTATGTAGGTCTGGTGTTAATTACCAAATTTAATTGAAATAACAGAATATCAGCTATAAACACTTTAGCTGTCCCCGTGGTGAAATAGATTTTCAACATCATTAACTAGATAATAACTGATATTAAGTAAGTGGATGTGAAAACGATAAAAAAAACTTCTAACTTGCCACCGCATAATCATCTTGCGGCTGATATTAAGCGTCTGTTTGTGTCCAGTTCCGGAGGAATCAGAGGATTACTTCAAATAGAACTATCGTAGAAACCCACATCAATAGGTCTTCAAAGATATCTGGAAACTAAAGAAGACTGGATGATATTCTGTGCCAAAGAACATAAAAGGAATAAGACCTTTTATTTAGGGATATTGGAAGCCAACAAATTCAAGAGCGAATTTCAAGTGGCTGAAAAAGTGCAAATTCAAGAACGAATTTCAAGTGGCTGAAAAAGTGCAAATTCAAGAGCGAATTTCAAATGGCTGAAAAGGGGCAAATTTAAGAGCGAATTTCAAGTGGCTGAAAAAGTGCAAATATGCGATAATACACTTAATGCAATGACTATTTGTCAATGCATAAAGTGTATCATTGCACATTTGCACTTTTTCAGACACTTGAAATTCGCTCTTGAAAAAAATACTAAAAAGGAAAGCAAAAGAAAATGAAATGTACTACAAGCAAAAACTGCTGGCAAGATAAGCCACTTCATGGTTAATAATCTTCCCGTACGAAACAAGCTGATATAGGCCAACCTCATACTCATCAAGTGGCTGAAAAATTTAAAATTCAAAAGCGAATTTCAAATAGATGAATAAGTTTAAATAAACTATAATACATCTTCTGCAGCGGCAAAAACCTTAAAAAAAAAAAAATGAAAACCCAAATGGAATGAACCAAATAGAAAAAGTGTGGCAGGATAAACCAAATCACATTTAATATTCTGGCCTTACAAAACAAGCTGATGTAGACAAACCCTGTACCCATCAATGGCTACGTAATACAGTGTTGAAAACTGTCCTCAAGAAGTGTTACAGAGAAAATAGAAAAGATGTTTTAGAACACAAACAACCCGCCATTTAATGAAGAAATGCAAACATTTTGGAAGAATATTTGGAACAACCGAAAGGAATTAATTCCCAATTTAGAGTGGATCGGGAAAGAACAAGAATAAATGAAGTATAAATATGTACAGGAAAGAAAAAATATATAGCGAAGAATAATGTAATGCAAACTACAAAATCACAACAATCGGTCATCAAAGACACCTGGATACGACAGAGAACTGGATGACGATCTGTGTTCAAGAACATGAAAGAAATAAGAAACTTTATTCAATAATAATGGAAGCCAACAAATTCAAGAGCGAATTTCAAGTGGCTGGCAAAGGGCAAATTCCATAGCGACTTTCAAGTGGCTGAAAAAGGGCAAATTCAATCGCGAATTTCAAGTAGCTGGCAAAGGGCAAATTCCATAGCGAATTTCAAGTGGCTGAAAAAGTGTAAATTCAATAGCGAATTTTAAGTGGCTGGCAAAGGGCAAATTCCATAGCGAATTTCAAGTGGCTGAAAAAGTGTAAATTCAATAGCGAATTTCAAGTGGCTGGCAAAGGGCAAATTCCATAGCGAATTTCAAGTGTCTGAAAAAAATGCAAATAAGCAATTATACACTTAATGCAGTGACAAATAAACTTAAAAGAAAGGCAAAAGCAACTGCAATGTACCAAATGAAAGATAAGCCACTTCATTGTCAATAATCTTTCCGTACGAAACAAGGTGACATAGACCAACTTCGTACCTATTACTGGCTACGTAATGCAGTTAAAAGGTGAATACTAAAGTTTTATTCTTCCAGTACTGGACCAATACTTGCTAACTAGAAATGACCAAGAATACATACTGAAAAATTTTGTTAGTCCAAAATGAAGATCCTGTGATTAAATACCCAGAAACAATTGACCATCTTGTGTCAGGTTACACAGTTTTAAAATACTGAATATAAAATGCGGCATGTTAGAATGGGCCTAAATCTGCAGTGAAAAATATGTAACTTTTACGGGAAAGAAACGACAAGAAACCCTTATGAACATCACCCAGATTCAATTACAGAGATAGGACTAGTGACTGTTTTATAGGACTTTACAATACACACAGACAGAACAATTAAAGGTTATCGTCCAGATATCGTGATCAAAGACCAGATGATCAGAAGGTACTTTTTTTATTGAAATCGCAGGGCCTATAAATTGTAATGCATTTTGGAAGATCTTCAAAACCGATCAAAATACATGAATGTTGAGACTGATATCTCAAAAAATGTGGCGTATGAAGACATCAATAATTCAAGTTCTAGTTGGAGTCCTCGGACTGATTGGAAAAGGTTCGATACACACATTTGTAGGGATTCCTGGTAGACCATGCATCAAACAAATACAAAATATCGTACTCTTAAGTACAGCTCACACATTACAAAGAGCTTTATCTATGTATGTGTGATCTTAGCTTATATATATATATATATATATATATATATATATATATATATATATATATATAAATCAACAATTCGACCTTTAATGGAGTATTGCTGCCATATATGGTCTGGTGTCCCTTCTGTTTGCCTCAGGGTTCTTGATAGGCTCCAGAGGCGGATATGCAGTGTAGTTGGCCATGCCCTGGCGTCTCGTCTACAGTCACTTTCTCACAGACGCGCCGTCGCCTCCCTCTGTCTGTTCTACAAATACTTTCATGGAAATTGCTCCGAGGAGCTGCATTCGCTGGTTCCCAGACGCCATGAGTTCCAGCGCCTTACGAGGCTGGTATCCCGCTCTCACCCCTTCACTGTCGAAACTCCTAAATGTAGCCGTCTCTTCTACTCTAATAGCTTCATGTCTCGCACCTGTCGCTCCTCTCGCCTATGGAACTCCCTTCCCTTCTCCTGTTTCCCTGTGAGCTAAAATCTCCAGCTATTTAAGTGTAATGTCAATCGACATCTCCAGTTGCCTTGATCTATCCACTACCCTCATCCTTTCTTCTATCTGATCTTGCTCTAAACTTTCTGTAACCCCTTGCGTCCTAGTGGCTTCTCGCCTTTCTTGGGGTGAAATGCTTAATATATATATATATATATATATATATATATATATATATATTCGGACTATCATCCTCATCTTTCTTTACTTCTTCCACAAGGACACATGGCACAGTGGTGGATAAAGGCGTTAGTTAGATCCAGTGAAAGGACCCAAACATTGTGAGTTCAATACCTGGTTAAGGCGGTGGAGAACTTGCAGAGGGAAATTAATAGGAGATGACTGATAATTGACATCCATTAAAACATGTCATGTGGAACTAGGACAGTCTACCCCAATGAGCGAAATAAAGGGTTCAGTTCGACATTCCAATCACCTGAAGTAGGTCGGAGCGTTGTAATAAATATGGCGACAAAGCTGAGGACAATTGTCTGAATAATGTAAATAGTGTACGTAACACCTCATCTCTAATATATATATATATATATATATATATATATATATATATATATATATATATATATATATATATATATATATATTTAAATCATTTTCTCTGGATTTACATTGAGCTCTCAGGATTTGATCCTACTTAGGTTTACCCATACGGATTACCTAGTTTTTCATAATCTCTCTTATTCTTCTCTCTCTCTCTCTCTCTATATATATATATATATATATATATATAGATAGGTAGATAGATAGATAGATAGATTGGAAAATGTCTTGAAGTAATTTCTGACCTTACGTCTCTGGTTGGGACCCAGAATGAAATATGTATACAAGCGAAATCAAAGGAAATAATAATAATAATAATAATAGACAAATGAAATTATAGACGTAACTTATCCATTATTTTTCAACACTCATGCGAAGAGTGCGATTTAAGATACGAAACAAATGTAAAAAAAACATTTGTCAATGTTCAACAATATTTCGACAGCGTGTCTGCCTTCTTCAAATTATTTTTTTTTAAATTTTCAAGTATGAAATATAAAAATTTACAAAAAAATGATAAGTTTTTGTACAAAAATTACTTGTCTTGTAATAGGAAAATGGCGGTGATGATATGAACGCCTCAAAACGAATGAAACATCGCCAACGGGAAGACACGAAAGTGGAACGTGTTTAATATGATGGCGATCTTTTTCATCTTGAGGTTTTAGTTAGTTGATGAATTACTAAGAGGAATTACTTAAACAGATTTTCATTCTGTACTGATTCTCTTTTAATATGCACCGTTCAATGTCACAAAATGGCGTAAATTTAATAAAAGATTCAGTGCCCATATTCTTGACGCCAAACGCAACAATCAACGGAGCTTGCAGAACATTTTGATACAAACGACTATAATGTCCATGAGACTGATGGGAATAAGGATGAAGACAATTGGTAAATAACAAACTATGCAAAAAGTGTGTCTTCGATGATCTTTAAAAAATAACAGCATCACATTGCATGGCCATCTCTGGCTTCTGTTGAGGACCTCGAGATAAACAGCAGCAGTACCAGACCATATATAGCAGCAGTATTCAATGTAAGGGCAAATGATAGATTTGTAGATTTGAAGGGAGTAGTGAGGTTATGATGACAAACAAAACAATGTGACATCAACGGAACATGCAGAATATTTTGATACAAACGACTATAATTTCGACAAACATCTGAAGGTGCTCATTCTGAACAAAATACTCAAAATCTTCATCAGTGAAAACCCATGGGGATACTTAAGCAGGCAAACTACTAACTCCCCATCCTAATAATAATAATAATAATAAATGATAAGATCCAGAGATGGATATGCAATGTAATTGTCTCTGATCTGGCATCTCGTCTTCAGTCGCTCTCTCACAGCCGTGCCGTCGCCTCTCTCTGTCTTTTTTACAAATACTTTCATGATAATTTCTCCGATGAGCTGTTTTCGCTGGTTCCCAGACTTCATGAATTCAAGCGTCCTACGAGGCTGGCATCCCGCTCTCATCCTTTCACTATTGAAACTGTTAAATGTAGCCGTCTCTTCTTCTCATATAGCTTCATATCTCGCACCTCTCGCCTGTGGAACTTCATTCCCCCTTTTTGTTTTCCCTGATAGCTATAATCTCCAAGTATTCAAATGTAATGTCAATCGACATCTCCAGTTGCCCTGATCTATCCACTATCCATCTCCTCAACCTTTCCTCTATCACTCCTATCTGCTCTCGCTCCAAATCTTCTGTAATCCCTTGCGTGCTAGTGGCTTCCCGCCTTGCTTGGGAGGAATATATTTAATGACAGGTGAGTTTCATAAAATGTATACTAAACTGATTGATGCGCGCAACTGGTATATGTTATCGTCGTTATATTTGGTTTTGGGTCGCTGTATTCCCAGTGTCATTTTGCTGATGCGTTGCTCTCTCTCTCTCAATACTACAACAACTACTACTACTACTACTACTACAACTACTACTACTAATAATAATAATAACAACAACAATAATACTAATAATAATGATCTAAACTGTTTAAGTAAGAAAGATGCCCGAGATTAAATAATTTTGTTGCCGAATAAATCTCACTAAATAATGAAAACCAGGCAAGAAACCAATCAAATATCGACACTTAATACGAAAAATCCTGACTTGATAAAAGATCAGAAGAAATAACGAAGTCTATGTAAAGCAGGGCACTTCTAGCCGAAGAGGTGAATGTATGTGGAAGAAGAGCTAATAAGGAAAAATAATAAGAAACATTGATATAAGAAGGGGGGTTTCATATAAAGAGATTTGCACAACTATCGACAAAACAAAGAAAGACCTGTGGCAAAAGAAAGAACTGAACTTCTATTAATAGATCCGTTAAAGCATTACACACAAATACGATGGAGTTCAAATGAGAACCAATAAATCAAGTAGTATTCTTCGTTTAATTTCATTTGCTTCCGGCGGTAATAGTTCCCTACAGATTTATTTATTATCTGGGAATTGTAAGGAATGCTTTGGAAAGAAAGTTGAATAGTTTCCAGTTGAATTCTCCACGGTTTTCAATTCAGGTTAGTTATCAAACAATGGTCACCATGAAAAAATTACATTCCTATCTACCCAGCCATTTAACATATAACTGAATAGAGCTATCAATGCTTTCCCCAAAAGACAGCAAAAATTAGAAATGTAATGAAATGAATTACTATCAGTCGGATATGTAAACATAATCATTCCTTAGCTGAACAAAACAATACACATCAGTGTATTAAATCACAAAAAAAATCAATGCAAAATTCTACAAAATACAAAGATGAACCTGAAATGCTCTTTTAGTGATAGATAAATAAATAAATAATAAGAACACCAAAACTTCAATAGACTGTGAATAAAAACCGCCAGGTAAACAAAGCCATAGTTCAACCAAAAAAAACAGAACGCTTTCACAATCAGAATATAGTCTTGGAACCAACGAGAAGCGAACAGCCATTTCAAAGCGGATCTACAGATGTGTATATAAACAGATGGACAATCAACCAAAACGAGAGTCAACAAATTAATTTTGCCCATTCTCCAATGATGCAGTTATCGTAACATACCCAAAGACAAAATATTATATTTGCACGTATAGCTGGTGATCTTAGAGGGCTAACTCATCTCTGTTAGGTTGAAAACAAATATATCTTTTCTTTTTTTTTTTCACTACCCGGTCAAGCAGCGGCAACTTCACGTCGATACAAAGTATCCATATATCTCCGATACAGTTATGTAATTACATTTACTCCTTTCTTCTTCGCAGTATGCGTCCACAAAAACAACAGCCATACACTATTTAAAAAGAAAAATCAGAGGAAGAAAAGTATAGGCACAGATTTGTGAAAAAAAAATCAGAAAATTTCTCGTATGAGTCAAGAAAACGGAAAATAAACGAAACAGGTTAAAATAAAAATGATTGAAGTTCAAAAAACAACGGGAATTCCGAGAAATACGAAAAAGTAGACAATAACTTCCCACCCATAATATTTTTTTTCAAAAAAGGTAGACACACTGCCGTTGCATGTTTGCATAGACAGTCAGTTAAGTGCCATGTGTGATACACGCTTAGGCGATTATGTATCTTTCGATAGATGACTGACGAGGCAGATTTTTTTCCCGCAGTAGGTTGCCATTTCTTTCTACGGTAGACTAGTTGCCATCTAAGACTATATAACCTGGTCTGCTCTGTTATTTACCCATAGGCGGGGGAGAAGAAGAGAATTCATATCTGTCCTAAGGGTATTAGCACGTAAATGAATGTAATGGATTCCACTGGAATTCGAACTCTCTGATTCCTCAATCAGAGCCGCTCTTGTCTTCCATAGACAACATATATAAAAATGAAAGGAAAGGGATCGTTTGTTTTTCTATCCCAGTCGATTTAATTAGTCCGAAAATCGAAAACAAAATCTCACAAAAATAGTTCAGTTCACTTTATGGAGAAGCTGAAAAATAAAGTCATATCTGATGTGAATCTGCTAAATTAGTTTAAAAACAACTTTTGTAAAAAAAAAATCATCTGATTGAGGTTAGTGGTAAAATTCAGGTCACTATACGATTGCAACTCGTACCATATAACCCACTACTATCTGGCGCATAGACGGGTCATCGGTGGCGAAATTGGTTCCCTGGCAAGGATTGTCTAAAAAAGAGAGTGGTTCAGCAAACAAGTTCTTTAAAAGAGTAAATGAACTGTACTCTAGGTTAGACGACCACCTAGTACAATGGGGTAGACTGGGCTACATAGCTATGGATGTCGCTAGCGAGGTTATTGCATGGCATTTATATGCGGAGAGCTTTCTAGACTTAACAAAGGGCGAAGAATTCTCCGCACGCCATGAAAAACAACATGTCCGTGAACAAGATGAACCTTCAAGGTCTGTCGTTTTACCTGGGCATAAATGATCATCATCAGTTTTAATTGTCCATAAAATGCTACACCTGAATGCTATTATTAAGCCTTTTGGAATTTAAGCGCAGTACTAGATTGGTGGCAAGGTGGCATCATTTTTACATTTGAAATGGCCAAATGTTACCGTACACTCAATGCTAACAGTTAATTCTCTCGGAATTATCGCTTGGGAACAATTTTCCGCCATCAGTCACGTTAGATCTTTAAAAAATATTTAAATGCGATGTCATTCGCTATCATCTACATTTTTAATTCTTTTATTTTTCCCACTCCTTCAGAATGTCTTTGTTTTGGCATAATCTTTAACCCTCAGTTCGCATCTTAGTGGCTTTATTGCCTCCGTTAGTGTGAAATTATTAAATTAAATTAAATTCCTGGCTTAAAAGTCAGACATGTCATGTTTAGATGCCCACCTACGCATCTCACCATCTGTCCAGGAGACTGATAGGAATGAGGATGAAGATAATTGGTAAATAACAAACTATGCAACAGGTGTGTCTTCGATGATCTTAAAAAAATATAACGACATCACATTGTATATTTTTTCTGGATTTTATCTAAGACCTCAAGATGAACAATAGGGGGCACCAGTCAATATATGGAAACAGAATTCAATGCAAAGACAAATGGTAGATTTGAAGATTTTAAGAGTGAGGTGAGGCTATGATGACAAACATGACAATGTGACATCAACAGAACTTACAGAAGATTCCATTATAAACGACTGTAATTTCGACAAATATCTTAAGGTGCACAATTTGAAAAAAATACTCAAAATCTTCAACTCTGAAAACCCATGAATATTTTTTTTTTTTTAAGCATTTCACCCCAAGCAAGGCGGGGAGCCACTAGGACGCAAGGGGTTACAGAAAATAGGAAGATCAGATAGGAGTGATAGAAGAAAGGATGAGGGTAGTAGATAGATTAAGGCAACTGGAGATGTCGATTGACATTACACTTGAATAGCTGGAGATTATAACTCTCAGGGAAACAGGAGAAGGGAAGAGAGTTCCACAGGCGAGAGGTGCGAGACATGAAGCTATTAGAGTAGAAGAGATTTATGAGTTTCGACAGTGAAGGGGTTAGAGCGGGATGCCAGCCTCGTAGGGCGCTTGAACTCATGAAGTTTGGGAACCAGCGAATGCAGTTCCTCGGAGCAATTTCCATGAAAGTATTTGTAGAACAGACAGAGGGAGGCGACGGTGTGTCTGTGAGAAAGTGACTGTAGACGAGACGCCAGGGCAGGGCCAACCATATTACATATCCGCTTCTGGAGCCTATCAAGAACCCCGAGGCAAACAGAAGGGGCGCCAGACCATATGGCAGCAATACTCCATGCAAGGGCGAATTGTGGATTTGTATATCTGGAGGATCGACTCAGGGGAGAAAAACTTCCTAGCACGGCTCAGGGAGCCAACTTTCCTCGCAGTGGACGAGGCAATTGACTCGATGTATTTATTCCATCTCAGGTCAGCAGTCAATGTGAGACCGAGAAGCCGCAGAGAGTTGCTCTCGGGAAGTTGAGCGTCAGACATTATAATGGAGGGAAGAGAAGGCTTTCTGTGGTGATTAATAGAGACTTACGGGTGCAAACTACTAACTCCCGGACTAATAATAATAATAATAATAATAATAATAATAATAACAAAAATAATAATAATAATTCCTCGTGGAAAAGAATTTCATGACAGTTTATTTCCATAATATTTATACAAAACAGATGAGGGCAACTGATATATTCTTCTTAAATTATCAATTATGGTGGCTATATTTGGATTTGTTAGTTGTATTCCCATTGTCACATTGTTGAGACTCTGCCCACTCCCCCAATTCTAATACTACTACTACCACTACTTCTTCTACTACTACTATCACTACTGCTGTTACTACTACTACTAATACTAATACTAATAATCTAAACTATCTGAGGAAGTAAGATGTCTGAGATTAAGTAACTAGTTGCCGAATATTTTGTTATTCGGACGAGCACGATACATTGATTATTATACTCAAGACGTTCCCACCGCTCCATAGACTTTCTTCAGCTCCCTGCCATTATACTAGCCCTGTAATTTTGAAACGATACCTTTATTCTATCTACAAAATCATTTTTCTCATTTTGCTTTCGCATGTTCACGCGTGCATTTTAACCATTTAAAACTCATATCAATGAACACTTAAAACGGTGACGTTTTTTTCGTTTTTTTTTCACCCAAGAAGAATACTGAACTTTTATTACAGAATGCGTAGTCTGGCCCTGGATATCAAACTTCTGGTCAGAACTCCGATGACCCGCACAGAACACGGCGGGCCTGGAATTCTGACAGCAAGTATTGCCTTTATTTAATGTTTGATATGACCGAAAATGTTCGAATTTACCGGAATTAAATGGATGAAGACGTCTCACCACAGAAAAATTTCATTGTGAGGCATACAAGAAAGTGGTGATGGGATATTTGTCAGCTGGTTGATATGCGTCCTTCGATCATTTCTCTCATCCTCTTGTTTCCTCCTTGAAACAATACTTCAACTAACATGTCTTATAACATAATGCCAATAAAAAAGAATGCTGTCCTTGGATGATGTGATTCAGCATTTGGTTTGTGAAGAATTGATTTCAGAGACATTACGACTCACGAAATCTTCTATTCCTACCAGACCCAAAAGCGGGAACTTAAGAATTGATCAAGAAGCACATAGCCTTCTGAAGTAAATCATTGGTCAAAATACACATTATAAGCTAAATTTATGCGACCATAGTTTCAGGTTCCATGCTTTTCAATCATGCTTTTCTAATATGCAAAAATGAAAATGCATATACTGTCCTCCTGATTACTCATCATTTCATCTTCTTAGAAATTTTTCTAATTCTAACTCTTCCACACCCACTAACCACTTTATTGCCTTATATTGGATGCACTTGATAAAAAAAACACACTAAATTTAATCATTATTTGGTTAAAGTAAGATTCTTTGGTCACATTAAGCGGAAACTAACTCATTTGTGCATAACGTTCAATTTTTAAAGAATAGCTTATCTAATATTTAAAGTTTGCCAGCTATAAGATTACCATTAGCCATCAAGGTAGATTAGAAAAAAAAACAGCTTCAATTTTTACGGAAATTTTATTTAGAAATTGGTTAATGAGAATAATCTACCTTTGATGAAATAAATTTATATGGATCTTAGAGGAAAGTTCATCAGAAGAATTACCATGAAAGTGAGAAAGGGACAGAGGAAGAAAGAAAAAAAAAGAGATTTTAGAATAAAATTTCTTTCAAAACATAAAAGAGGGAGAAAGAGAAGAAGAGCGAGAAAGGGAGGGAGGGAGGGAGGGAAAGATATGGATTGTAGGAAGGGAAAGAAAGAAAGAAGAAATAAATGAGGGGGAATAGTAATTCCTTCTTTCTTCTCCTCCTTTTAATCTAGTCTGGAGAAATTGTCGCCATTTATTAAGAATTTTCAGTCTCAGAGATGAACATAAAAATATTCAAGAAATAATTTTTATTCGAAATGGATCTGAAGTTTTATTTTTTATTTATTATTATAATGCTCTGTAATTTAAATTCACATTGAGCTCTCCTTGCTCCTTGGATTAATATCCTACTTGGAATTACCCCTACCAGACAGAAAAAAAAAAAAAAAATATATATATATATATATATGTGTGTGTGTGTGTGTGTGTGCGTGTGTGTGTGTGAAAATATATAGAAAATAGGAAAGAACTGGTTAGGTAAATAAACCAAGGTTCCTTAGTATTTTTGTTATTATTTTTAAAAATAGTGCTCGATACAAAAGAAGAGCATAAATAAATAATTATATATATATATATATATATATATATATATATATATATATATATATATATATATGAGAGAGAGAGAGATAAAGAACAGATGGAGTAAAATTACGCTGATTATAGCATTTTCTTTTAATGGAAGTGATCAATATATTATTGTAGAGCAATATATTATTATTTATATCATAAAAGATTATAATAAAAAACATGTTGTAATGCCTACACAAAAGCACTCACGTTTCAATACTATGATTGTGCATCTTCAGGCGATGGTAAGTAACTGGCGATTAAATAATATTTTTTCTTAAAAATCATTTAATCACTAGTTACTTACCATCGCCTGAAGAAGTACAAAGTATTGAAACCTGAAATCTTTTGTACAGCCATTTCAACATTATTTTTATAATAATAATAATAATATATATATATATGTGTGTGTGTGTGTGTGTGTACACGTGTATGTGTGAGGGTGTGTGGAGATGTTACCCTAGAATGTACTCTTTAAATGATAATAGATACAGTGTTTATTGATTTGCAAACAAGATTAATGGTTACTATTAAGCGACATTAAAGCTTATTGACTTATAACGCTTTAAATTAAATATTAAATGAAATTAATGTTTACACTGACTACCATCAATTTCTAAACACACCAAAATAAATAAAGTAAATAAATAAGTAAAAAAGTAAATACATTTTTCGAATATTTGCAGTTATGGCCTTCACAAATCATTATGACTTATTTTTACTTCGCACAGCGTCGGTTGTATGGAAGAGGGAAGACGCAGATTCCGCTAAAGTTCACTGTTCACAGCTGTTTGTCTAAAAGAAATAGAATGTTTGTTTGATACCCTCTCGAGAGATATATTTTAGCTAAAAAACGAAAAGAACTTTAGTTGATCTAGGCCGGTAGATGCTGATTTAGCACTTAATAAATAAACAAATGATTATTGAATCATAAAAAATAATTCATCTAAATTCTCTCTCTCTATCTATCTATCTATCTTTTTATCTAACTATCTATCTTTTATCTATCTATATCTTTTTATCTATCTATCTATCTATCTATCTATCTATCTATCTATCTCTCTCTCTCTCTCTCTCTATATATATATATATATATATATATATATATATTTTATCTATCTCTCTCTCTATATATATATATACCTTTTATCTATCTATCTCTCTCTCTATATATATATATATCCTTTTATCTCTCTCTCTCTCTCTCTCTCTCTCTCTCTATCTATCTATCTATCTATATCTATCTATATATATATATATATATATATATATCTTTTATCTAACTATCTATATATAGGGTGATTTGCCAGGAAGTAGACTTCCTAATGTTATCAGTCTGGAGGGGGCGGTTTCAGTGTGTGGCGCCTTTTAAAAGTGCCTAATAAACCATACCACAGGTTGACCCAAGCCTTGTGGGTGAAACTGGGTAGACAGAACCCTTGGGGTCTGTGGATAGCTGTGCTAGCACGAAGTCACAAATCATCGTTGTTCAGATTGATGATCATTCTAGATAAGACGCTTTCTCCCAGAAACTGTAAGTAAGTTCTACTCAGCATAGTTGTAGTATAAACCACTGGTTGGCTTTGTGGGTGTTGAACAAACACAAATGTGCCTGACCGACCGTCTGCAATAGGGAGTGGCTATATCTATAATTTAAAGAAAAACAGACCACTTTAAGGCTCCATTGTAATAAATTATTTCACCAGAGACTTTTATTTTTCCCTGGATCTTCACACATCACTTTCAAAAGGTGAATCGAAAAATGAAATTAAAATTTACACTTGTGACGGAGTATTTTACTTATATAAGTTAACATAGAAGGTGGTGAGGGATGGTGTGAGAGACATCGTCGAGTTTAGAGAGGGAAGGGAGAGTTTTAAAATTCATTTTTATATTTCTTTTTTTATAATACTTAATATTAAGGAAGGAGGGGGTAAGGATGTGTATTTAGGCATGTCTAATTGAATAAACTACAGACTTTGCTTTTGTTTGAAAGTACCTTTAAATGAAAATGAAAGAAATTTAAAGAGCTGTAGCACATTTTTCTCATCCTTTAACATCAATACACGTAATGTTATTCGTGAGTATGAACGGATTATATTAAAAATTAGCAGGCATAATGTCTGTAATTAATTCAATAATATATATATATATATATATATGTGTGTGTGTGTGTGTCTACATATAAATATATATTACAAACCAAAAACGAATACCTTGTACATTTTTCAAATCCACTAATATGTAATAATATTAACATTCTTTTACACTGAGTGTGAAAGAATATAAAAAAATAAACGTTAATGAAGATAAAAAAAAAACAATAAAAGAACAAAAATTAAGAAGACAGAAGATAATGATTGATATTGCATTTAAATATTTGAAGATGCAAGTAGCCGGAATAGGGTTTTACAAGCAAGAAGTCCAAATACATAAATGAATAAATAAACTATTAGCATAGAATTTACGGTTACATCTAACCATTTTGACTATAAAATAAGATCTTGCCACCAATTTAGTACTGGGCTTAAATTTTTAAAATGTAGGTACCGTAGAAGTGAGTTTATTAAAGCAATTATCCTGAATGTATTTATATAAAAAGCATAGAGAAGCTATTTTGGAAAGTAACAAAAGCCAGGTCAAGCAAACTCTTGTTTGGATTTTATCAAAGATATCTAAATATATAGCACTGGACAATATGTGGCAACAATATTCGAAGCATGGATGAATGGTAGACTTGTAAATATATAAAATAGTTTCGGGTGAGAAAAACTTTTCTAGAATGATAGAAAACGAACTTTCCTAGCAGAAAATTTTTCAGAGGTTTTGTAATATACTATAAACAAAGCCAATACTTTAAGACAACTTTTTTTGTTTTGTTTTTTAAAGTAATCAAATCCACAAGAGGACAATTAAAGAAATTTAAAAAAAAAACTGAATAAATAAACAAATTAGATAAATAATACAAAAATTACCGTATTTTCCGACTTACGGAATAAGTGGAAAGTTTGTTCAAAATATTTAGGCGAGCAAATAATGATTGCACTTACATATGCACAAAGTAATATACTGAATTGAATAAAGACAAGTATTGGACAAAGAAACTAAAAGAAAGAAAATCAAAATTATTATTATTATTAAGCATTAAACATGGCACGTGGAACTAGAACAGTCTACCCCAGTGAGCGAAATAAAGGGGTCGGTTCGACATTCCAACCACCTGAAGAAGGCCGGAGCATACAACGTGAAAATATGGCGACAAAGATGAGGACAATAGTCTGAATAATGTAAAATTAAAAGTATTATTATTATTATTATTTAATTTCCTTTGGTTTCTGTTGTATACTCATTTCTTTCAGAAATGGCATCATGACACTTTTCCCTGAGCCATTTTGAAAAAAAATTCGCACATATTTTACATAAATAAAACCCTTCGTCATGTGTGGATTGTACTTGAGAGTAGAATTTTTTTTGTATTTCTTTAAGGCATGGTCTTCCAGGCATACCTTCAATGGGGCTATTGGAATCTTTTCCAATCAATCCGAGGTCTTCAAATACAACTGGAATTGTAGATCTCCTCATGTGCCACAATTTTTGCGATTTCGATTTCAAGCTCCTTATATTTCGATAATGTTTTGAAGATCTTCAAAGATACATTGCAGTCTGAAGGGACTGTCATATCAATAAGGAGGCATATTTTCTCTTTACCGTCTCTAATCACGAATCTAGGTGATTAGCTTTTATTGTTCACTCTGTGCGTATTGTGAAGTCCCATAAAACTGTTTCAAGTCCTCTCTCCGTAACCGGATTTGGGTGAGGTTCATACCACTTGCTTGCAGGTTCTTACGTTTATTAAGAAACAAAATGATCGACATAACCTTTCCAATAGTTTTCCATAGTTAAGAGAAGTGCGCTTTTTAAGGAAAGAAAAAGAAAATTAAATATTTAACAATCTTCAACAATATTTCAAGAGTATATCCGTCTTTTTCATGATAAATTTAAATTTGTTTTTTAAGTATAAAAATATTTAACATATTTTTCGGCTTAGAAAAAGCCGCGTCAAGCAAGACGCACCTTCATATTGGAAAGAAATTTCTAAGAACAAAAAAGTCATTCTCATACAACAACACATTCACCATGCGGCCCTCCCATACTGGCGCCACGTATTGTTTATATTAGTCACTCGTTTGATTTTGTTTGTATGGCAATGACATACTAGTCAACGGCAGAAAAGTTCCCGACACTGCTAGTAAAGAGAGCATGTTTAAGCTTGTGGCTCGGCTCCAGGAAGGTTTATAGTCTTGGATATACTTGTAACAATTAAATTCTGAGGTTACATCATATAAGAGCTGGATTAGATAGATAGTTAATTTTATAATGTAATGAATCAATATACAGATCCACGTTCCTATGAGTCAAGCTAATTAGGTGACCGTCCAAGCTCACTGGAGTCTGACAATCATCAATTTCCAAACACACTAAAATAAATTAAGTAAATAAATAAAGTAAATAAATTGTTCGAATGTTAGCAGTTATGGCCTTCACAAAACAGTATGACTTTTTTACTTCGCGCAGTGTCGGTTGCATGCAACATAGCAGACCCAGGTTGCGTTAGGCCAGTTGATGCTAAAGTTCACTGTTCTCAGCTGTTTTACTAAAAAAAATAGAATGCTTATTTCATACCTCTCAAGAGATACATTTATGCTTAAAAAAAAAAGAACTTTAGTTGATCTAGGCCGGTAGATGATGATTTTATGACTGAGTAAATAGGCAAATGTTTACTGAATAATAATAAAAAGATAATTTACCTAAATTCTCTTTACATATCTATCTATGGCCTTCACAAAACAGTATGACTTTTTTTACATTATGACTTTTTTTTTACTTCGCGCCTACAAAAATGTTTTTCAAGTTATTTTTCAGGTACAAAAAAAGTGCGTACTGTAAGCCTGAAAATATGTGAACAAACCAATTGAATATATGCATAACAACGAAGTCAATATAATAATATCAATGAGCGGAGGCTAATTAATAATGAATATTTAGTTAAAAGTAAAAAGAAATTAGCAAAAAGCTCTTTTGAATTGCAACGACATAACTACATTTTGAGTCATCATTATTTTTACTAAATAGACTTTAGAATAATTGAAACTCTGTCCGTTCACATTTATTCAGCAACCCTTAGGATAATGCAATAAAACTGAAATACCTGACCTTGATACTCATAATTTCCCATTGACAAGTATAATTGTGCTACCATCTAATACACGTGGCCTAAATATTGCATTCGAGCATAAAATGACTCAACGTTACCCTCAGTTAATACTCTTATGAAATGTATTACATTATACAGACGCTATACCAGATATTATACAGACCCTATACCAGATATGGAGTACTTTTACCCACAAATATAGTAGTCCTTAAATGATATTTTATGTGTATGCTGATGTCTCTCTCTCTCTCTCTCTCTCTCTCTCTCTTTATATATATATATATATATATATATATATATATATATATATATATATATATATATAAAGAAAAAACAGATAACTTTAAGGCTCCATCGTAATAGTTTATTTCAACAGAGACATTTTTAAGTACTCTGGATCTTCAGAGTTCACATTCAAAAGGTGAAACGAAAAATGAAATGAATATTTACACTTTTGACGGGTAGTATTAACTATGTAATCTAACGGAGTAGGTAGTGAGGAGTGGTGTGAGAGACATGGTCGAGTTTCGAGAGGGTTTATTTTTATATTTCCTTCTATCATACTTAATATTGAGTTAGAAGTAGGTAAGGATCAGACACTGACCTATTTAATCGGTCAACTCAACGGAAATGATATGTTGAAAGGGAAGGAGAGAAAAGAGAAAAAAGAAAAAAGAAAAAACGGGAAATAAAGAGAAAGGAGATGTATTTAGGGTTTACGGAGGAAGAAGAGGGGTGGTATAGTTTTAGCAATTTAAGTAAAAAAACGGATTTTAACGTTTGATATTAATTTAAATGTTTAAACAATCCACGAAGAAATTAATTTAATACTTGTTAGCAAGTGACTAAATCGGTAAAGCACGTCAGGCTATATGACGGTTCCGTATAGGATACAGGTTCAATTCCTGTCGGACGACGCATATTTTCTATGAAAATTTCTCGGACGTTCAGGTCGTAAATATTGTTTAATACTGTTTATTATAAACATAGCATTTACTTAAATATTTTTATCTATAAAAAAAGAAGGTATAAACAAAAAACTGTCTTAAAATAATTGTCGGACATTCTCCATTTCATAATCTGTGGCATCATTTCATCTGATATTTTTAGAGCTTTATATCTTCTTACCTTTTATTCGTCACACCCTATTATCCATCGTTTTTCTAATTCCTTACCTTTAATATTACTATGTATGTTTCTCGGTTGGAAAGTCAAAACGATTGCAGCTCACCGAAGTCGGGAATCAGGCTGATACACTGCACTCTAGCCGTAAGCAGAAAACCACAAGCCATACCAATAAACAAGGAATTAGCATGCGTAAATGATATAAATCCTCCTTTCTATACTATAAACGGAAGTTACGATGCTGATCAGCAAAGTTAATAACTTCAGCGAGCAATGCGATTCGGAATCGAGAAATTAATAATTCAATGAGGTAGCCCTGTAATAAAGGCAATTGATAAAATAGATAACAAAACAATCTGTACACGAAATAAAACGGAGCCTTATAAAAGCATCAGAACAGTCGACGAAACAGAAAAAAAACGAATATAAAGAAAGGAACAGCTTTGAAAATAAAGAAAATACTAAAACTAAAACTGAAAAGCCTGACGAAATATATTCTGTACTTAACAGTATGATTTGAGAGACAGACAAGTCCAATACTCAACTGGGCTAAAGAATTCATATCAGTAGACTGACAAACAGATGACCGGACATTAATGACTGTACCCCGCAAATTATAGCGACATTTTAGATGCATAATGGAAAGATAGCAGAGAGCGACAAATATTGTTTCTTCTTTGTCGAAACTAAATAGCTGAATTTTTATAATATATTTAATAGAAGTATTATTAACACATTAGTGCTCACTGTAAAACACCATCCAGGGGAAGACGATAAACTACATCCGCGTCCTGGTTAAGACGATAAACGACATCCGACAGCAAGGCCTCTGATCAGGAGGTTTTGAGGAGCGTGTAACCACTTTTTAATTGCCAGCTATGGGACCCTAACACCCCGGGTCAGGGTGGACCCCTAAATTGTTAACCACTAATCTGTGGTCAAAACATTATGAAAATGTAAAAATAGGTTTTAATACCAGCAATAAAATTTTGAAGGAAAAATTATGACCAGCAAAAGCTTTTTACGGAAAAAAAAAATTACCACCAATTTATTTTTGAAAAAAAAAATATTACCAGCAATACAAATCTTGTCGGCATTAAATAACTCATTGAGGTTGATATGCCCTAAAACAAAACAAACCAAACCAAGCCCAACGTAAAAGCTGTTATTAATCATAAAAAAACTGATATAAAATCTTGTAATAATTA
Source organism: Acanthosepion pharaonis (assembly GCA_903632075.3). NCBI lineage: Eukaryota > Metazoa > Mollusca > Cephalopoda > Sepiida > Sepiidae > Acanthosepion > Acanthosepion pharaonis. Next base: position 1,205,324 of record CAHIKZ030005442.1, on the reverse strand, counting down.
TAGTATATAAAAAAACCGTAATAATTATAGCTTTTTCCCTGAATTTTTAAAAATTGTTCACCCCAAGCAATGTGAGAGTGCTACTAACACGTAAGAGGTTACAGAGAGTGGGAGCAAGAGTAAAGAGAGGTGAAAGAGGAAAATATGAAGAGAAGGACGGGGAATAGATCAAGACATCTGGATATGTCGATTGACATTTCATTTGAATAGTTGGATAACCAAGTAAGAGGAAGGGTGTTCCACAGACGGGAAGTGAAAGACATGAAGCTGTTGAAGTAGAGGAGACATTAAGCTGGGACTGAGATGCCGACGTAGGGGCACGTTTAAATTCATGCAGTTTGGGAACTAACGAAAATATCTCGTCGGAGCAGTTATCCTGAAAGTATTTGTAGAAAAGACAGAGGTAGGCTACGGCACGTCTGTGAGAGAACGACTGTAAACGAGATGCGAGATCAGGGCCAATCACATTGCATATCCGTCTCTGGATTTTTTCGAGGAGCCGAAGACGAACAACGGGAGCTCGAGACCATATATGTCAACAATATTCAATGTAAGGGCGAATGTTTGATTTATAGATTTGAATAAATATATAAATATATAATAATATATAAATTTACCCAAATGCTATGTTTTAAGAATTAAAACATAACTTTAAGCCATAAATTAGTGTATTAATTATGAAATATGAAACTAAATTTCTGTTACTGATTACTAGTTTATAATTATCCGATGTTTGTTAAAGATTAAAAAAAAAAAGATTGTATCAGTTATAATTTCATTTAAAAAAATATTATAGGTTTATAAAATCCAATATTAATTGTAGGTGACTAACAAAAAACGATTGATGTCCTGTTTTAAGGCAGTCAGTAATAAAAGGGTAATAATATAAGAAATGCTGTATCAATAAGAGATGAAAAACGGAAAAACGGTGGAATGAACAAAATATATAATAAAGAGAGTAGAAGAAAATACAGCACAGAGATTATATGTAAAGAAAAACTGAATGCTTTATGAATAGGTTATCTGAAGACAGAAACTTAATACCTATAGGCGGAGGGTAACTGAAGTGAAAAATTGAATACCTATACGCGGAGGGTAACGCTAGAGAGAAACGGAATGCCTATATGAATAGGTTACCTGAAGAGAGTAAATGAATACCTATACGCGGAGAGTAACTGAAGAGATACGCGGAAACTGAATACCTATACGGGGAGGGTAACTGAAGAGGGAAAATGAATGCCTATACGTGGAGGGTAATGGAAGAGCGAAAATGAATGCCTATACGCAGAGGGTATCTGAAGAGAGAAACTGAATACCTATACGCTGAGGTTATTTTAGATAAAAATTGATCGTCTGTATGCATAGAAAGAACTGAATACATAAACACAGAGAGTAATTGAAGATTGACATTGAATACCCATATACAGATTTTACTTGAATAGAGAAAGTGAATGTCTATAGACGGGAACTACCTGAACAGAGGAATTAAATACGTATGCATAAAGAATACCTGAAGAGAGAATGTGACGCAGACGATACCTGATGAGATAAATTGGCCAAAATTCCAGCCTGCAAAAAATGGAAAGGCAAAAGAACGGTTTTCCATTGCCATCGCCGTTACTTTAACTACCTGCACTCCTTGGCAATGTTCGCGGTTTTAATATACGATGATTAGAATTGTAATAATTTAAAAAAAAAATGAAATAAATAAAATTTAAATTTAAACATAAATTCTCAAGTAAAAAAAATTTATAAATTATACACTTTTTGTGCAGGAGAATTTGCAAGAAAATATTAAAAAATCTGTTTTTTAGATTGTTTATTTGCAAGAATAATGATGCAATTTTTAATATTTATTATTTACCAGTTTATAAGGAAATAAATGTAAAAACAATTTTTTATTCATAAATTTATCAATACTTATGAAATGATTAAAATGTATAAATCAACTATAAGTAAATGCTTATTATTTAGCTTTTATAATGTTCGAATTAACTGGAAATTAGTTGATGTTTTGCCAACCATTTTAAAAGACAATAAATATTACGGAGGAGTGAAGGTAGTTAAAATAATGGCTGTGCTATGGAAAACACGTCCTTTTGGCATTAAGGTGCAATTTTGTCAAAAAAAAAAAGAATATTTATACTCAGATAATAAAGATGGAAAATGAATAATTATAATCTGTGGTTACCTGAAGAAAGAAACTGAACGTCTAAACACAGAATCAATATCTATACACATACGGATACTTATGCTCAGAGGTTAAGTGAAGAGAGAAACTAAGTGTCTTACGTAGAGGTTACCTAATAAGTGACATTAAATATGGATACGCAGAGGTTATCTGAATCGTGAAACTGAATACCTATAGGCAGGGGAGACCTGAAGAGACAGACAAATTACATATACGCAGAGGTTACTTGAAGAGAGAAGCTGAATACCTATATACATAGATAATCTGGAAAGCGACACTAAATACCCATATGCAGAGGGTACCTGAATAGAGAAACTAGAAATCTACATGCAGGGGTTACATGATAAGAGAAATGAAATACCGATATTAACAGTTTGTCTAGAAAGAAACTGAATACTATACGCATAGTTTACATGACAAAAAAGAAAAGAAATTTAATTTTTCATCCTAGAACACACACACACACACACACACACACACACACACACACACACACACACACACACACTGTTAACTGGAAATGGATTGTTGTGTGTATGTATTTAGCATTATAGAATGTTTATATAAATATAATTCTTCCTTGATAATTACTAAAGTTATAGCCGAAAGCGCTTGGTAAAATAAAACATTTTGACAATTTTTGTATAATTTATCTTATGAAAAAAAGAAAAGAATTATATCATATGAGAAATTTTATTTAAAAAAATGATTCAAAGCAACTTGTCTGTTATTTAATGAAAGTTGTATGCAAAAAGGATTACTGCCTAAATACAATAATATATATATATATATATATATATATATATATATATATATATATATATATATATATATCAGTCGGGTTTCTATCCTAGTTAGAAGCAACGGGACGTCCAGCCACACTGATGAGCTGTGGCACAGCGAAACAGTCTGTCTGTGGATAACAATATATATATATATGCTCCTGAAAAATGTATTTCGGTTGAGCAACCTGGGAAGGAAGTGTGGGTTTGTAAACAGTGACTATTACGGCTAATGATGCAAGACTCTTTGGTAAATCGAATCGAGTTCTCTCAGTCACTGTGTTTATCTAACAATAATACGCTTAAATTCACCTTCATCCCTGCCATGCGCCAATGGCTTAGTGGTAGAATCCAGATTGATGCCAATTCAGTCAGGTTTCGATCCTAGTTAGAGGCAACCAGGTGTCTATCCACACTGATGAGCTGTGATAAAGCAAAACAGTCTGTCTGAGGAATACAATATATATATATATATATATATATATATATATATATATATATATATATATATAATATGTTGAACGACGAAAAGCGTCACTCGAAAGCCATTTGACAGAGTGACATGTGTCTTCCCTCAAAATTGTTCTTTATATATAAAAAAATTATATATCGTTATCACACACACATATACTCACATACGTTACATTTACACAAAAAAATAGCCTGACGTGCCTTAACCGATTAGGCCACAGAGGATAGTTCGGTTTAAAAGGTCGATTTTACTTCTTTTAAACTACAATCTTCCATGAATCTCTCACGGACATTCATATCGGCTCAATGCGTATCCAAATGTAAACAAATAACGTCACACATTATGAAATGGACAAAGTCCGAGAATTATTTTAAGACATTTTTATGTTTAACGTTCTTTTTTATAGATACAAGTATTTAAGTAAATGCTCTGTTTTATAATAAACAGTATTAAACAACATTTACCGACATAAATATCCGAAAAATTTTCATAGAAATCTTTCATATGACGGTTCCGTATAGGACACAGTTTCGATTTCTGTCGGAGGATGAATGTTTTTCTTCAGAGTTGTTATACGGACATCTAATGCTGCAGGATCATGTAACTTGAATTTAGTGTATTGGAGCAGCAGATCGTTATTTAAATATATATTGTTAAATATAACGGACAACCAATGTCTATTATATTTGATCATGAGTCCTTCTAAACTTGCTAGCTTTAATTTCGGTATAACCACACAGATGATTGCCCCTGTGATCCGAAAGCTTAGCTCGAGCACCAGATTTATAAGAAAATATCCAAATATTGGACAATTTTTATCTTTATTTTCACCCGAAATTAATGCAAATATACGAACTTTAGAACGGCCCATACTCAAACATAATAGACATTCATTGTCTGTTATATTTAACAATATATGTTTAAATAATGATCTGCTATCCAAATACAATATATATATATATATATATATATATATATATATATATATATATATATATATATATATATATATATATACACACGGGTAAAGACAATAAGAAATCTGTAAAATTATCCGACGCGTTTCTTCTGATATGGACATTTTCAAGGCAAAAATTAAACGAATTTATTGAAAACCAAATAACTATTAACAACAAACAAAATGTGAGAACGCTACTGTATTGATATCGTCAACTGAAAATTACGCCAAATATTGTTACGTGTAGAAATTTTGTTTTTATTGTTGCATTGACGCATTCAAGAATTTTCTTTTGCTTTCTTGATATAGTTGTGAACGTTGGTTTGGGAGAGTAGTAATTCTGTCAGGAAAGTCGATATTGGGGAACAACCTGGACGTAGATTAATATTTGGATAATATTTAATATTTCTACATGTGAAAGTACTTGACGCAATTTTCAGTTGATAATATGAATACAATAGCGTTTTCTAAATTCTTCTAGTTGCCAAGGGCATTTTATTTGTTGTTAATAGTTACTTTGTTTTCAATAAATTCATTTCGTTTTTGCCTTGAAAATGTCCACATTAAACGAAACACGTCGGTTAATAATACAGTTTTCCTATTGTCTTTTACCTTTAGACATATTGTCTTTTTCTACAGGTTATATATATATATATATATATATATATATATATATATATATAGCATAATGAGAAGCCACGTATACTTTCTTAATATGTTCCATATCACGTGACGTCCGCGTCTCGCGAAGGACACTACTTGTAACAAACAGTAATTTTAATTTATTTGTAACAAACAGTTATTTCTGATGAAAAATTGAGGACAATTTGAAATATCAAATATATATATAAATAAATACTTTCATAAAATAAAACATTATTATTTTTAATTTGAAACTTTATATATATATATATATATATATATATATATATATATATATATATATTAAAAAAGGTACAAAGTCAGACAATTTTTAAAAGGCATTTTTATATTTATGCATTCTTTTTATAGATACAAATATTTAAGTAAATTCTCTGTTTATAATAAAATCTATTAATAACATTTACCGGCCTGAATATCCGAGAAATTTTCATAGAAAGTATGCGTCCTCCGACAGGAATCGAACCAGTATCCTATACGGAAGCGTGATATATCCTGGCATGCCTTATTTATATCTATAAAAAGAATGTATAAACATAAGAATATTTTAAAATAATTCTCAGACTTTGTCCATTTCATAATGTCTGACGTCATTTGTTTATGTTTGGATACGCCATGAGAAGATATGAATGTATGTTAGAGATTCATGGAAGATTGTAGTTTAAAGGCAGTAAAATCGACCTTGCTAATAGAATGAAACTCATTTGACGGTTCCGGATAGGATACAGGTTCGATTCCTACCGGAGGAGGAATATTTTGGTCTGTCTATATTTCCTCAAGGACACATGGCACAGTGGATAAAGGCGTTGGTTAGATCCAGTGACAAGACCTAAAAAGAGTGTGAGTTCAATACCCGGTTAAGGCAATGAAGGGAATTTCAGGCGGGAAATTAACAGGAGATAACTGATAGCTGACATCCATCAAACATGGCACATGGAACTAGAACAGTTTACCCCAGTGAGCGAAATAAAGCGTTCAGTTCGACATTCCAACCACCTGAAGAAGGCCGAAGCGTACAACTGCCGAAATGTTGTGATAAATATGGCGACAAAAATGAGGACACTAGTCTGAATAATGTAGACAATGAGGAATATTTCAAGACGGTAAATGTTATTTATACTGTTTATTATAAACAGGGCATTTACTTAAATATTTGTATCTATAAAAAAATGTATAAACATAAAAATGTCTTTATATATATATATATATATATATATATAAATATATATAAAGTAGTTTAAATATTTGGGAATTTTTTTAACAGGGGGTCGAAAATACAACACTGATATCTTAATCTCTATTGGATTAGCGAATGTCGCATTCCGTATGCTAAATCTAATAGAAAGAATCAGGAAAATTTTTGTTAGCAACATCAAAAGCGTGTTGAACTGTTATGGCAGTGAATGCTGGACAATCTTCCCAGAGATGAATAGCAAACTGGAAGGTAAAGGAAAATAGGTTCTTAAGAATGGTACTGACAGTTCCATGGACGAAGAGATTAAGCCACAAGGAACGCTTAAAGAAAATGCTAACTGAAAGACCACTTATACACAGAATCAGTAAAAGGCAGCTGATATTTCTTGTACGCATAATGATGAGGGGGTCTGGAAAAAGGCACACAGGAGAAATGGAGTACAAAAATGATAATGCAAATCAACGGGTCACTTTGCTTGCATGGTGGGAGGTGTGTCAAGGCGCTTGACAGAGTGAGAAATGCTGTAAAAGATTATGAGGGAAAGGAAGTTGTTGAGAGCAATAATCATCTATGTGCTGAAGAGATACGGCTCATAGAAGAAGAAGACAGAAAAACGAAGTTTGATAATGTCTAGAAAAAAAAAAACGCAAACAAAGTGCAAACGCGGGACTGTGGAGATGAGTAAAACATTAACCGACAGAATCAGGGCAAGTCGTAAGTTTACCCCCAAAGAAGACGGAAGCAGGGACCTGATAGTCCGCGAACGTGGCTGCATCTGAAGATCACAGAGTGAACATGAAGTCGAGTGAACAATTCCGAAATACCAGGACCTATCTCGAGGGAATTAAAAAGATATGGAATCTGAGCTTTAGAGTCGTGTATGTAATAGTAGATCCACTTGGGAAATTGCCGAAAAACATTGGAATTGGGTTTGGACGAACTGAAAATTTGAGGAATGATTCATATTGTACACACGGCAATTGCCCCGAGAAGAAGACATTGTCAGCGAATTATAAATACAAGTAAATAATAATAATAATAATAATAATAATAATAATAATAATTAATATTAATAATAATTAATAATAAAAATAATAATAATAATAGAAGGACCTTCAAATCGTAATCTCAGAAACGTGCCACATGGAACCATCAACAACCCCCGTTGTATTTGGGGCCCTCGGATTGGTTGGAAATGATTCCAGTAGACTCATTGAAGGGATTCCTGGAAGCCCATGCCTTAAAGAAAAAAAAGAATTTTCTCACGAGTATAGTCCACAACTTATGAAGGGCTTTATCTATGTAAAATGCTTGTTTGTGTGTGTGTGTGTGTGTGTGTTTAATTGCTCATTGGAAAATGTCATGACGCCATTTCTGACCTTAGGTCTCTGGTCGGGACCTGGAAAGAAATGTGCAGACACCAGAAATCACAGGAATAATAATAATAATAATAATAATAATAATAATAATAATAATAATAATAATAAACCGTTCCAACAAGTACTATTCTGACTATGCAATATAAATATAAAAATAAATAATTGGAATAATAGTCGTTTGGTTGTG
>CAHIKZ030005442.1:1177500-1185000 GCA_903632075.3 Acanthosepion pharaonis | reverse complement strand
TAAATGACTCCAGGATATCTAAATGGAGTCTGGTCCGCTCCCTGTGCAAGACAAAGAAGAACTCACTCTCTCTCTCTCTCTCTCTCTCTCTCGCATTCTCTCTCTCTCTCTCTCTCTCTCTCTCTATCTCGCTTTCTCTCTCTCTCTCTTTGGATTTCTCTCTCGAGAATTTTTTTCGGAGTCTGTCTATATTTTGAGAAAGAGGAGAAAAACGACAAAAAATACATATATATCAATTCATTTATGTAATAATAATAATAATAATAATAATAATATTGTTTTCGGAGTCTGTCTGTATTTCTGAGATGAGGAACCATGCACATCATTTACATTATTCGGACTATTGTCCTCATCTTTGTCGCCGTATTTATCACAATGTTTCGGCCGTTGTACGCTCCGGCCTTCTTCAGGTGGTTGGAATTGCAAACTGAACCCTTTATTTCGCTCACTGGTGTAGACTGTTCTAGTTCCACGTGCCATGTTTGATGGATGTCAATTATCAGTTATCTCCTAATTTCCCTCTGAAAGTTCTCCACTGCCTTAACCGGGTATTGAACTCACACTCTTCTCCTCAAGGACACATGGCACAGTGGATAAAAGCGTTGGTTAGATCCAGTGAGAGGACCTAAAGATTGTGAAATATTGTTTTCATCTTAAACACATATTATTGGATAAATATTCAGCACAAATTAATCGTCTTTTATCACCGTGTTTGGTATTAACACCAAGCGAATATAAAACTAGACATGATAGAATGGGCTAATATCTGCAATGGAAAATCTGCAACTTCTACGGGAAGGAAACTTCGAGTAATTGGCATGAACAGTACAGAGACCCGATTTCAGTCATAGTAACAATTTTAAGAGACTTTACAATACACACAGACAAGTCAGTCAAATTAATCACCTAGACATCGCGATGGAAGACCGCTAAAACAGAATGTTCTTACTGACATGGCTGTTCCTGAAGACTGTAATGTATCTTTTAAGATCTTCAAAAATATATATCTAAATACAAAGATCTTCAAGTGGATATATAAAAAAATGTAGTACCTCAAGACATAAGTAATTCCAGTTGTAGCTGGGGCCCTAGGTTTGATTAGAAATGGTTTGATCAGAAAATGATAGACTCATTGAAAGGATCTCTAACAGAAATTGTTATGGGGTCCACCCCTTTTTCATACAAGTGGACTCGCCCAGTGTGTACTTGTACTGCTGCCGGTGAATACTCGACCGTCAGGAGAGAGATATACTGGAGTGATACAGAGAACAGTGAGAGAGTAAGAGTGGGAGGTAACCGCTTTGTAGGAGTCACAGTTGCGAGCTCGAAGACTCAGAGGGAAGTCCTACTTCGAGACTGAATTTACCAGACTGTGTATATATATTATTATTGCTACTAACCGCATTTCTGGATCTACTAACCGTATTACCTATTGTATTATTGCGTCAATACATTTATTTGCTATATTTCATTCCTGCGTTTGTCATTCATTTGAGATCGGATTTCATCCCGGAATCCACAACAGAAATAAAAAAAAGAGGTTTTATCTGTGTAAAACGGGTGTGATCTTCTTTTTTTTATTTTCCACAATGTTCGGTTTGAAAATGTGATGATGCAATTTCTGACCTTAGATCGCTGATTGTTACCCAGAAGGAAATGAGAGGGACTCCGAAACGGTGAGGACGCTGTATGTGATTTCGTGATGTCAACGAACTCTCGTTGTCACATTTGTGATGTTAACGAATACTCGTTGTCACTTTCGTAATACTCATTGTAGTAGAGACTTTGTAATCGCAGATACAACCATAGTAACGCCGTTGAACAATACTGGTGTCAGACGCCTTCGAATATCGCTCGAACTAATAGTACTTGCTCAATCGAATACTCGATCGAATAGTAATCCGTGTTGTGATCCGAAAAGAGACATAGTATAGTGAATAGAGTAGAGAATAACGGTCCGTATAGTAATAGAGGATAGACTAGAAATAACGATCGTTAGTCGTCAGCTATTTTCTACATATATGCGTTTCCTCTATGGTCACGTGTCTACTTAATACAATAATGGGATCGCCTGTGTTTGCTCACTTGCCATCTATGTTCAAACTCAAGTGTCGGCAGCGTCACTTTATTCATATATAACAACAAAAACAAAAACAACAATAAGAATAATGATAATAATTATAAAAAATTAACATGGAAGTTCCTACAGACCTTAACGTAATTTAAGTGTTTTAAAATAAAATATTAAAATACTAGGTCTTTGATATGGAAATTTAAAAATTCTGTCAGGAAGGGAGAACAATAATACCTGTTGTAGTTAATATTCTGAGTTTGACTGTGTTATAGTGAAACACACCTATTCTATAGTTAATACACTCTCCCACCTATAATAAGTAGGAGGAGTAGTAGGAGGTGGCTGAGTGATTCGGTCAGTCAGTCGATGCCGGACGACCGTTAGTCGGATACTAAAGTATCAGCGACCACAACTAGATTACTCTGCGTCATTACCTATTATATCAAAGTTCTAAACGTTTTGTACGTCGAACCTATTTTAGGACCGACTTAGTACAAATAAAAGCCTCCACTGTGAAACCACTCCACAACAGACTGGAAAAAAAGTTCTGATAGACTCATTGAAAGGATCTCAGCCAGCCCATACCTTCAAACCCTGCTCTGAAAAACACAGCTCACATCCGACGAAGGACTTCTTTCTATGTAAAATGCATAAGCAATTGTAGTTTTTTTTTTTCTTTTTTACACAAATTTGAAAAGGAAAATGTTACGATACAATTTCTGAACTTAGACCTAGGGTAGAGACACTATAGAAAATGAATATATGACAAAAATCAAAATAATAATAGTAATAATAATAATAATAATAATAATAATAAAATTGCTTCCTTATTGATATGGCAGTCCCTGCAGACTGCAATGTGTCTTTGAAGATATTCAAAAAGGTGTCAGAATACAGGGAGCTTGAAATAGATATCTCAAAAATGTGACACATGAGAACATCAATAATCCCTGTTGCATTTGGAGCGCTAGGATTTGTTGAAAAAGATTCCAGTAGACTAAGTGAAGTGATTCCTGGAAGACCATGCCTCAAAGAGATACAAAAAATTGTTCTGACAAGTACAGCCCACACTTTACGAAGAGCTTTATCTATGTATTTTTTTCTTTTGTCAGTGGAAAGTGTCATGATGCCATTTCTAACCTTAGGTCCCTAGGCGGGACCCGGAAAGAAATGTGTAAACGCCAGAAATCAAAGAAAATAAAAATAATCATAATAATAATTGATTGAAGATACAAGCATTTTTCTGTGGGCAATAAATGTGTTACATTAAGTATCTATTTAAGAACTCCAAATTACCGTATCATATACCTGACCTTAACAAATTGATCACATCTCCTTAGGGCTGATAGTTCTTCAACTTCGTATCGTCAGGAAATTTATACACTGTTTTATCAAAACCTTTCACCATATAGCTCACTTTTGCCTAACTGTGACAAGAAATTACTTATGTAGTTAAGTGTGCGAAAAAATTGAAAACCTCATGCTTCCGTAAAGAACGTTTTTCCCTGATGAAAACACAAAGTCACAGGTTCGATTTCTTTTCAGAGGTAGATTTTACTTTGGTTGGAACTTCTGATATTAAATCACAGTTAAGAAAAATAAACATATAACAGGGATAGCTTCTCAACCACGTATCCCTGCTTGCATTATTTACATTATTCCAACTGTTACCCTCATCTTCATCGCCATATTCACAGCGTTTCGGCCGTTGTACGCTCCGGCCTTCAGTGACTAGACCCAAAGGGTTGTGAGTTCAATACCAGGCCACAGCAGTGGTGAAACACAATGGGTGAGTTGAGTTAAAGGGAAATAGCTGAGACATCCGAAACAGGCATGTCACGTGGAACTAGAATAATTTACCTCGGTTGACGAAATAAAGAGATCGTTTCGAAATTGCAGTAACCTGCAGAAGACCGGACCGTGCATCGGCTGAAATGTTGTGAATATGGCAATGAAGATGAGGATAGCACTCCGAATAATGTAATAATGATGCCTTATCTCAGATATATAGACAGAATAATATTCGTTTAGTATAAACCTTTTAATTGTGTTCTGTTATAATTACTATAATCAAGACTTAAAAGTAGATTACTTCTTCTTAATGATTAATGTGTTACCGTTGTTAAATTTATATGAATACCAGTCAAAATTTAACTTAAGTACATCCTTATGCAAGTGAAAATCAACATCTGAAAACACGAGTCGAAAAAGACCAACGTCAAAATGTCAGATAATCGCTGTCAGATTTCCAAGAATATCGGACCATTTTTTTTTAAATGACAAGGGGCAAAAAGCTCGATAAAAAAGTAGATTCCAAGTAAACATTTCGAGGTTTTGAAGTGTCTTCAATACTGCATCTGCAAAATTCGAACGATCAATTTCTTGATGGAACAATGACCTGTGATAAACGATCGGCTCAAATGCTTCATCATAACGAAGGACACAAACACTTTTCAAAATCGAAATTTCACACACAGAAGTTTATGTTAAAATATCTCTTGGACTAACATTGGCGTTATCTATTGTAGCTTTCTGGGATCTCACTACCGAAGTTTACTGTCAACAACTGGGCGAAATAAACATTCAGTTAAGCGACCGGCACTATTTAATCGGTGACCTGCAATTCAGCTTCATGTCAACGCTCGGTCAGATGTTGCCGAAGTTCACTGACTTTGGCAACAAAACATTGGCACGTCCACCATATTCCATTGATATCTCACTCACTTCCTACCACTTCTTCAAGAATCACTGCAATGATGTTGCCCTGCACAGAAGATACAGAAACGGTATTCTAAGATTTCTTAACATACAAGCCTTTAGAGTTTCATCGTAAAGACATAAATAACCTTGTAGGGACCCTAATTTGACTCATTTCGGCACTGTGTAAAGACATTAATTCAGAAGAAAATATCGAATCAAAAATTGGACATTATTTTCGGAACAATCTAATAATAAAAAGGGACCATAAAAAAAATCTAAGAAATATCTGTGTCTTGTAAATATGTCCATGTGTAAAATGGCACCCAAAGTGGTAAGTTCGGAAAAGAGAGAGAAAATAGAGAAAGATAAGAAAAAAGTGAGCGAAAGGAGAGAAAACATGAAAGCAAACGGAAAGGGGAACGGGGATTATCGATAAATTTTCCCGGGATATTAACAGTGTCTCTTCATATATATATATATATATATATATATATATATATATATAGATAAAAATGACGAACATAGATATAGATCGACTGAGATAACGTCAAACATAGATATGAAATATGAAAAGGCAGATAGATAACTAATAGACAATGATAATGAACAATGATATATATATATATATATATATATATATATATATATATATATATATATACATGAATTATTCACACAAAAACTAATGCAAAGGTTAATGATTTAAATGGCGAGACATCCATCTCGCAAACAATTCAAATAGTACACAAAAACCTCCAGATCCGTTATGAATGAATTGATCCTTGTTTATATAAATTTCTGCCGTATTAGTTGTTATTTTTACTACAACCTTTCGTCTGTTCCTACAGACATCTTCAGGTATAGAATAGATGTTGTTCTTGTTTTTTTCTCTTAGTAATAAGAGGACATCGAAAATATATGTGTATTGTATCCGAAATGCTATTGAAAATGAGATATTGGTTTTGAACGCGCCAAAGCAACGCTGAGTTTGATTTAAAATTTTTTTTAAAGTTTTTTTAAAAATTATTTTACTGGTAAATTTTACTGTCAATGGAACTATATTGTTCAATAATTACAGTAATGTCGGTCTGTCGCACATGGATCAAAGCTTTTTAAATTACAATAAAAATTTACAAATACATGAATTATTCAAGGTTAATGATTTAAATGGCAGGACATCCATCTCGGCATCCGAAATGAATTGATCCTTTTTATAAAATTTCTGCCGTATTAGTTGATTTTTTATACTTTTCGTCTGTTCCTACATAATCTTCAGGATAATAGATGTTGTTCTTGTTTTTTCTTAGTAATAAAGGACATCGAAAATATATTGTTTGTATCCGAAATGCTATTGAAAATGAGATATTGGTTTTTGATGAGTTTGATTTTTTTTTTTAGTGTCTGTAGGAACAGACAAAAGCCATAACAACTTAAAATTTATATAAACAAGGATTTCATTCATAACGGATCTGGAGGTTTTTTGCTATTTGAGTTTTGATGGATGTCTCGATTTAAATCATTAACCTTCATTAGTTTTGTGTGAATTTCATGTATTAAATTGATTGCACGTTTATTGTAATATATATATATATATATATATATATATATATATATATATATATATATATATATGTGTGTGTGTGTGTGTGTGTTGTGTGTGTGTATAAATAAAAAGAAAGAACAGTAAGACATAATCCAGTGTTCTTATTGATACGTTTTAAATTTTTATTGCTACAAAACAGTGATCATTGTAAATTTACAGAGCATAAATATTATAAATTAACTGATTTAAAATATAATTTGTAGTGAAAAAACGATATTTTAAATCAGTTAATTTATAATATATATATATATATATATATATATATATATATATATATATATATATATAATATAAGTTATGGAGAGCGGCTTGGATTGATGAATCGGAGAGCCAAGTTCGAATTCCAGTCGAATCCATTACATTCACTTACGTGCTAATACCCTTGGGAAAGGTGTGAATCATCTTCTCTCCCCCAGCTATGGGTAAATAGCAGGACAGACTGGGTTCTATAGCCTTGGATGATAACTGGTCTAGGAGAAGAACAACTCTGAATTCAAAACTTGCGTAGGGTCGTTTGGGGAACCTGTGACACGTAATGCTCCAGGTCTGTATTTGGCCCTTCAAAAAATGTGAATGGTCCTGCATGAAACCTTCCCCACCATAAACAAATCTCATGTGTTGTTGTGGGGCTGTCGGTTTCTTAGGAACCGATCTGCTTGACCCTTATACGTCGAATTCGACGGAAGAGTCGAGAGTATAATTAAGTAATTCATCGAGTCTAGAAGAAAAGAGAATGCAGAAAGCACTGGACGGCCGTTTCGTCCTGTATTTGGTACTCATCAGCAGTGCGCATCCACTACGGAGAATTGAAACCCTGATATCAGGCAAACGTCATACCAACTGTTGACGAAGAGATAGCGAATCAGACTCGATATAGCGCCGCTCGATCATATATTCCGTGGTGGAACTTATCTCTTATAACCATAGGAGTGCGATCACCCACGACTACTATCCTCAAGGCGCCCCAAGACGGTTCATGCAAGGATTTACAAGTGATAGGAATTAGGAGGATTATCGAGGATTATCAACCCCGGATTGAAACCCGGGCGATTTGGTGTCATTCAGAGTCTCTACCACTGAGCTATATTCACTCGACAGACTGAATCAGTCAAATCTAGCGTAT
>CAHIKZ030005442.1:1160000-1167500 GCA_903632075.3 Acanthosepion pharaonis | reverse complement strand
ATATATACATATACATATATATATATATATATATATATATATATATATATATATATATATATATATATATATATATATATATATTATTACGCCGTGTTCTTCCAGGACGTAAGCGATCATGGTTACACACAGAACCCTGTATATATATATATATATATATATATATATATATATATATATATATATATATATATATACAGGTTGTTTTAAAATTCCATGTCACATTTTATATCATGAACTGAAATTGTTAACGTTTGAAAGCTGAAAGTCTCATTTTTCTTCTCTTCCTTTAATTTTTATTTGATTAATTAAATTAAATTTTTGAACGTCACTCCGGACAGACTGATCGCGTGTTCCTGCGATGGCCACCTTGTTCTTCAGATCACACGGCATGTGACTTCTTCCTCTTGTGGGGTATGGGAAAAGGCTTGTTTACCTATTTATCCTTCCTAGAGACGCAGATGATTTGAAAATGCGAATAACTGAAGTCTTGCCAAACATCGACAACGTTATGCTTGGTCACGTTTGAAAAGAAATGGATTATCTATTACATGTGGTTCCTGTAACCTATTACGCTCACATTGAACACCTGTAAAAACCCGTATAGAAACGTATCAATACTAGCTTTCATGAAATGTAAATTGTGATTTGATATCCTCAGTATTTATTAAGATATACAGTGTCGTAAGGTAATATAAACATTTGAAACACCCATCTATATCTATCTATCTATCTATCTATCTATATATATATATATATATATATATATATATATATATATATATATTAAGACATTTCTATGATTATACATTCTTTTTATAGATACAAATATTTAAGTAAATGCTCTGTTTTATAATAAGCAGTAAAATAACATTTTCTTAATATAATGACGTCATTTTAAGAATATTCATATTTTCTATGAAAAATTCTCGGACATTTTCATGGTAAATGTTATTAATACTGTTTATTATAAAACATAGCATTTACTTAAATATTTGTATCTATAAAAGAATATATAAACATAAAATGTCTTAAAATAATTGTCGGACTTTTGTCTATTTCATAATATATATATATATATATATATATATATATATATATATATATATATATATATATCTTTTTATTCTATATTCAACGCCATCACTTGATAAGAAACCAAAAGTGTTGAAACAAATTGGTATATATATATATATATATATATATATATATATATATATAATATATATATATATGCTTAGCCAATCACATGCAGCTATTTATCTGATATATATATATGTGGCACCATTTAACGAGAGGCAGAAAAAGAAAAGAAAGAAAAGAAGAAAAGGAGAGGCTAAGGACCGAATCGTGGATGATAAGCAGAACACACACACGGCTAAGAGGCAATGGATAAAGGGATATTTTGATAATTAAAAAATGGCGAAAGTGTGTAATTACAATGACAGGGAAATTCTGAGTAAAAAGAAAGGGAAAGAAAGAAAGAATCAGATATGTTTTGGCGACGGCTGTGTTATCTAAGGATATGAAAACAAACTATTGGTACGGGAAGGCATCTTATTATCAACTACAGGCCGACTGGCCAAAGAAAAATTCAAATGAAAATGTTATTTCGATAAGTGACGAAAAACAGGCAACTAAAAGGACTTTGGATAGATTGGAAAAATTAATTGTATCAAAGCCACACACACGACTGTCCATTGACCGAATTCTTTCGACGGAACATCCTTGGCCTGCGATAATAAAATTATGTTATCAGAAATATGTACCGAAGGGAAATGAATGGGAATTTAGAAATGTCTTTTCGGGGCGACGTTGGCCGTGTAAAGAAGACCACCCATTCGGATAATTAGCGATAAAATATCTGACGAAAACCATGTGTAGAACAAGAGTTATGACCGCCATTGTTCATATTGTCCCGTTTGCGGCTAGAGAAATGATAACGGCGATTAATAGGAAGAAAAGGAAAAGAAGGGATAATTTTTTTTAGTTAAGCAAGATATTTTTTTTCTTCCTGAAACAAAACCGCGGATTCGTACACGCCCAACTAAGACATCATTGGTCAAGTGGTGATCACGTGACGCACGAAGGAGGAGGAAAAATAATTTTTTTTACTTAAGCAAGATATTTTTTTTTCCGAAATAGAGCCGCGGATTCGTCCACGCCCGACTAAGACATCATTGGTCAAGTGGTGATCACGTGACGCACCAAGGAGGCTGTCGCCGCCTATCCAGAGTGTAGGTATGAGAAGCTGCTACGAAGAAGTGGGGAGGGCAGTTCACGCCCTCTGAAGTATGGTGGAGAAAGTGGGGTGAGGAAAGGTTCCAAAAATGGAAAAGAGTGGAAAATCCCTAACCAGAAATAAAAAAGGTGGATATGTATTTAGAATTATCGAGGAACCCCCGACGCCGACAGACCCACCCCGTTTTTGGTCGGCGTCCATATAAGCGAAGCCCCAACGAGCAGAAATCAGTTCGAGTTCCAGTGAGTTCAGTTCCAGAAAAGTTTGAGTTGAGTCTCCAGTTGAAGCCGCCTCGCAGATAGTTGACCAAGATTCACGCAAATTCCGGACTCCTCTTCAACCCAAGAACAATTATTTTGAAGAGCGACTTAGATCCAGACCACCGAAATACGTTTTTTTTTCGACTTTCGTCCAAAGACACACCGAAACACCAATTTCTTAGAGAGTAAACAACTTGACGCGTTAAAACTTGCCTAACGGAAAACGACGTGTCACAATCCATAGAACGGGTCGGGTGATAGATGCAGTCCTATGTATCGAACAACTAGACAAAGTTTGTTCCCTTTTTCTTTGATACTTTGAACTTTTTGAGTTTTCATTTTATTTCCTTTTATGCATATTTGTGTGGTATCACCCCCGTTGAACTCGGTTTGCATTACGGCCCCAACCACTGATTGATCTCGTCTGCCTAAGATCAATTCACAACGTGGGTAGGCAGACTGGAGATCAATGCAGTTACCTTGGTAACCAGGCGTTGGAAGCGAGTTGGGAACGACGAGGCTGATATCAAATCTAACTAGATTCCCACCCGAATCACCAAAAGGTTAGAACGTCACATTTGGGTGCCGCGACCGATACCAAGCCAGTTGGTTGTCACAGGACGAGACAACACGACTGACGCGACAGGCGGACGTCACGTTTGGAGCAGCGACACCCGAACGGAGCAGCGAGGAGCGAACGGCTGGCGCCGCGGCGAGGACGTCACAATTAGTGCTGCTTAGGGACGTCACAGTTGGTGCCGTGGTAGACCAGGATAGAACGTCACAGTTGGCGCTGCGACCAGGGGACGACGTCACATATATATATCACACGAGAATGAGAACGTCATTACTTAGTGTGAGTCTGTTAAATAATACTTTCAGACTATTTTTATTAGTGGCAGTGTATATATCTCTGACCGTCTGAGGTTGATCTTAAGGTTAGATGCTAGACAAAATAAGGATATGGATTCTGATCGGCTGAGCTGAACTTAGGAATGTTAGAGAGATAGAAAATGTTTTGTGGGAGTTAAGTTTTACGCGTCGAAGAATGCAGACGTATTAATTTCCTGTGCCTAAACTTCTCCCAAGTTGGGTGGCATAGCAACATCACTAGCTAGTTTTTTTTTTTTTTAAATATGTACAAGTCGACGTGTTTAATAAAATAGTAAGTTAAAAATTCCTTTCGTTGAAGCTCTCATTTCATCTTCGAACAAACCAACTAGCGATCACCCGATCGGAAGAAGACGACCAAATGATAAGAATGCAGCTTGTTGTGGAACTGATCCCGTCAACCAAAAAACCTCCACAGAGGAGTTGGGGTATATAACATGTTTACGGGATAGAGATCGGTGTCAATTTGTGCCAAGCGGATTGACTCTGTGTACTTTAGCTCTGTTACCATAGCAAAACTGATACCTTTTGATCAGATCTTGTATGGTGAATTTACAGTTTATTTTTTACGGGACTAAACCACAGGGCGAGATAGGTATATAATTTGATCAGAAATTACTGATAGCAAAAACGTTGGAAAGTTCCCCACAAATTCTCCCCACAACGCCTCGCCTGGTTAATAAGCAATGATAGAAAGACCCGTCTGTCAAACTATTCATCACACACATCTTGCGGCCACACACTCACATACGCACACAAACACAAAAGCAATCACATATGATAATGGCTTGCCATAGATATCCAAGGTTCTCCGTCTACTGAGGCGGCTACCCAACCCCTGTTACAGACGCCTGCTTAGACATATCTGTATTCGTTCAACATCCACAGAGGTCAGCTATGGTTTATACCAGTACTTCTCAAACTATCTGATATGGCTGACCGGCACCTTTTTTCTCTCAATGTGTCACGTACCTGAAATATTTGGTGGCAATATTAATTTATACCGGAAACGATATATATATATATATATAATGAATACAATAAAAGCTGACTATTTTTTTTATCTTCTATGTATTTAAAAAGAAAATACTTCTATATCAAAACATATAAAAAGTAACGAAAACATACGCAGTTTATTAACACTAAAAGAAAAATTATATAACCTTAATGTTTACAAATGTTTCCTTAGCCTGGCTTGGACTCTGACCGAGTACCGGTAGCTGATGTATCGGGTACCGGCATCGGTCCGCGGACCACCACTTTGAGTATCACTGCCCTACGATGTAATTTATTCCCTGTTTGTTTTACTTGAATAAACACGGGGTCGTATTGTACACAAGCCTATTTATACACAAGAAAATACACTATTCTTTTTTCCTCATGTCCCTTGTCACATCAGGACGTAGGCCTTTATGGGTTTTCACAACTTCCTGTACAATGTAATCTTCAGCAAAATATAAATACAACATTGAGATTGTAATTTGATAATGTGGTTCAACTTAAAAAAAATGTCTAGAGATGGTAACACGACGGGTTCGTATTATACCCAAGGCATTGCTTCTTAAACTATCTAATATGACGGACACCCATTTTTTTTCTCAATGTGTCACGTACCTGTAATATTTCGTGGTAAGATTAATTTATACCGGAAACTATATATATAAT
This sequence comes from Acanthosepion pharaonis, assembly GCA_903632075.3. NCBI lineage: Eukaryota > Metazoa > Mollusca > Cephalopoda > Sepiida > Sepiidae > Acanthosepion > Acanthosepion pharaonis. The sequence continues at coordinate 1,162,442 of CAHIKZ030005442.1, read as the reverse complement.
GCATATAATACAAGTTGACTATTTTTTTTATCTTTGTTGTAACTGCTATCTATTAATCACCACAGAGATCCTTCCTTGCCCTCCATTAGAATGTCTGACGCTCAACTTCTCGAGAGCACCTCTCTGCGGCTGATCGGTCTCACGTTGACGGCTGACCTGAGATGGAACAAATACATTGAGTCAATTGCCTCGTCCACTGCAAGGAAAGTTGGCTCTCTGTGCCGCGCCAGGAAAATTTTCTTCCCAGAATCGATCCTCCAGATCTACAAATCAACAATTCGCCCTTGCATGGATGGTCTGGTGCCGCTTCTGTTTGTCTCGGGGTTCTTGATAGGATCCAGAGGCGGATATGCAATATAATTGGCCCTGCTTTGGCATCTCGTCTACAGACACTTTCTCACCGTCGCCTCTCTCTGTCTGTTCTACAAATACTTTCATGATAATTGCTCCGAGGAGCTGTATTCGCTGGTTCCCAGACTTCATGAGTTCAAACGCCCTACGAGGCTGGCATCCCACTCTCACCCCTTCACTGTCGAAACTATTAAATGTGGCCGTCTCTTCTACTCCAATAGCTTCATGTCTCGCACCTCTCGCCTGTGAAACACCCTTCCCTATTCAAGTTTCCCTGAGAGCTAGAATCTCCAGCTATTCAAGTGTCAAACGACATCTCCAGTTGCCTTGATCTATCCACTACCCTTCTCCTCATACCTTCGTCTATCACTCCTATCTGATCTCGCTCTATATTTTCTGTAACCCCTTGCGTCCTAGTAGCTTCCCGCCTTGCTTGGGGTGAATTGCTAAAAAAAAAGGAAAAAAGAAGATAAAAGAAAAAAAACTGTAAACTTATGGTAGTAATAAACGTCTGCACTAGATTTCTCTTGTCTCTTGACCGTAACACTTGTAGCCAAATCACAGTTCAAACAATAGCTCGTCGTATCAGTCTAACAGGCAACGTAGAATCGACAAAATAGGGTCACAAATCCAACCTTCACTTCTCACCAGCAAAAAAACGCATGTTCGTCCAACGATCTCAGAAGAAATCCTGCCCTCGTAAGAGAAAAAGAACGGCTTTTGCTCACCAAGCGATCTTTCTGATCTTTCTGATGATTTCTGGTCATGCCATTCAAGGGAGGAGAGAACATTAGCATAGATACTAATACTTAAAGTAGCAGATTTTGGCTAACTACTTTCTTTAATTATTCTTCGGTAGATCTATGAAAACATCTCGGACATTCTGACCGGTAAATGTTATTCCATACTGTTTATTATAAACAGACCATTTGCTTAAACCTATAAACACGGGGTGGTATTGTAGACAAGCCTAATTATACACAAGAAAATAAACCTATTTATACACAAGAAAATAAACTATTCTTTTGTTTTTCCTTATGTGCCTTGTCACATCAGGACGTAGGCCTTTATGGTTTTTCACAACTTCCTGTACAATGTAATTTTCAGCAAAATATAAATACAGCATCAAGATTTTAATTTGATAATGTCGTACAAAACTAGAGTTGGTAACACGACGGGTTCGTATTATTCCCAAGGTACATTCTCAAACTATCTAATCTGACTGACAGCCATTTTTTTTCTCAATGTGTCAAGTAGCTGCAATATTCCGTGGTTATATTAATTTATACAGGAAACGATATATATATATATATATATATATATATATATATATATATATATATATATATATATAATGAATATAATAGAAGTTGATTATTTTTTATCTTTTATTTATTTTGGAAAAAAAACTCAATATCCAAACATATAAAAAGTAATAAAAAGAAATAAGCTTTAAAAGATTCCTTAGCCTAGCCTGGACTCTGGTTCTAATGTTTCACCTACAGGCACCGGTCCGCGGGCAACATTTTGAGTAGCTCTGGGTTATACTGCAACTATTCTGAGCGGACTTTAATTACCGTTCCTGCGAAAGAGCAACCTCTTTATATTTCTGCCATTGTTTTACAAGAATTTTTATGGTTTCATGATAACAACATCTAAAGATTTGAAGTCAAGAAATATTTGAATGCAGTTTCGGCATCTTCTTTGCAACGGATTGCCTTATATTTGAAGAAATAGCGAAGATGAGTGAAAAATTGGTAATCACTGAGCCAAAGATCAGGTGAATATGGAGGATGTGACAAAGTCTCGTATCCCTCGTCAGTGTCCTTCTGCAGTATCATCCTGGCAACATGTCGAACAGCATCAGCAGGAAGCACACGTCGTATAGCCAATGCCGGTTGTATTTTGTTTAACTGATTGTGCCTTTCACCCATTTTTAAAACATATCTGGACACCTCGACGTGGTGTAATGGTTAACAAACTTCTCTTGCTAGAACAATTAAGATAGAGTAGTGAGTTCGATTCTGACTGGGTGCTCCATACATTCAGCCTTGTGTCACATTTAAGCTACGCTTAGAAAATCATTATGAC